>JANHAO010004601.1:0-23932 GCA_026873985.1 Saraca asoca | reverse complement strand
GATTTGTAGCATTGTTATGTGACAATCAGGTACTAAAAAAAAGACTGTAAAAGTTGTTCATAGGGTGAATTTATGTGTCAATCAGATACCCAAAAAAATGATGGCAAAAGCTGTTCATTGGCTGAAAGAATTCTTTTTTTTTCTAGAATCAACAATTTTGCGATCGAAATTGTCATCGAAAATTCGGTCACCGACACATACAACCAAAAAACAGCGACCGAAATTGTTGGCTGCGAACTTGTTCTTCATTTTTTGCGATCAAAATTTGGCATCCAGCGACCGAAATTTTCGATCGCAAGTTTTTTGCCACCGATCCAGCGACCGAATATTTCGTTGGCCACCGAATCAGAGACCAAAAATTTCGATCGCAAAAGTACTTATGGCGACCAACCTTCGATAATTTTTGTCACCGACATATGTAGTGGCTAATTCGGTCGCTAACCTCAGCGATCGAACCCCCCCGGTTGCTGGTTGGGCTGCGACCAAGGTTTTAGCGACTCTTGACTTTCGGTCGCTGTTCGGTGGTAAATAATTTCTGCGACCGAAATTCATATTTTAGAGATCGAAAATTTCGGTCGCTAAAAACAATTTTTTTTGTAGTGATATATTCCAAATCAAATCCCTAGTAAGTTTATATTTAAAATCCCATATGATTTGTTGTATGAGAAAAGCCTAGTCTTAAGCATTTCCATACCTAGGGTTGCAAGACTAAAGTGAAGTCATATGATCCATTTATTAAGTAACTTGACCTGAAGACTATTAATTGGTCCCTTTGTTGGTTGTTGTAACGGCTACAAAAGTAGTAGATTTTATTGTCTGATCCACATAACCAAGGTTATTGAAGGACCTTGTTTTGTTTATTTGTTGGATAGTAAGAGTGAAAGACCACGTAATACCTCTCTTATAGAGGTACAAGTTGCTATTCTATTAGAACCATCACTGGTTGAAACAAACTGAATTGATCTAATACAACATATGATAAAATCAATGTTGGAAGTTGCAGAGTTTAATGTTCCTTTGGTAGTAGAAAAGAACCAAATCTTGTAAATGAAATATCTTTGAGGAAATCCTAATAACTCACAAACTAAGAACTACTAATGACTATGTGGTATATCTGTAAGATCATAAATTTGACCTTAATGATGGAATTGATCTCATCAATTTTCAAGTAGCCGTTTCAAGCACTATTTCTTTAAAAAGGATGGAGACTATAAATGTTGGATTGCTTTAATGATTTATAATGGTGTGCGAGATCATATAGAGTTGCCGATTAATTACAAGTCTATTGGATGCAAAAGGGTCTTTAAGACCAAAGGATACTCAAATGATGGTTGAAAGGTATAAGACCATATTGGTGGCAAAGGGCAACATTTAGGAAGAAGGCTTTGATTGTAGAATATTTTCTTATCTATTTTAATTGAAGACTCGTTTCAAGTTGTCATAGCATTGATGACTTATTTTGACATGAAGCTTCACTAGTTGCATGATGGTCTTCTTGGATGGTGATTAGGCAGAAACTATTTATGCAAACTAACCAGATGATTTCCAAGATAAGAGTAAAGAATACTTAGACAATGATTTGAATAAAGCATTTGGATAATGGTATCTTAAAATTATTGAGATTATTACTTTTATTGGATTCAAGGAAAATGATGCAAACTATGCATCTATTTAAGTTAGGTATGGGCATATTTGTGATTCTAGTCTTATATTAATGATATTCTCCTTAAGAATAATGTTATGAGCCCTATGATTGAGATAAAACATATTATATATATAAAGGATCTTTGTGGTACCTCTTTCATGCGGGGTAAATGGATCTGTCATGACAGATTCTGAGGTCTTCTTGACTTGTCTCAAAAATTCTATGTTGAAAAAGTATTCAAAAGGTTCAATATGTTTTATGTGCTCTTTAAGTATTGCACCCTTCTAGTAGGGTGAGATTATTTCTTTAGTTCAGTGTCCTAAAATAATGTAAAGATTAAAATAGATCCCGTATACTTCCATTGTTAGTAGTCTATTGTATGCTCAAGTATGTACATATCTTGATATCACTATTGGTTTAGTGTACTTGAGAGATACTTAAGTAATCTTGATCAAAAATATTGAGCTGCTATGAAGAAAGTTATGGAGTACCTAGAAGATATAAAGAATCTTTGTGCTGACCTATTACAAATCTGGTGATTTAATTGTTGCAAGCTACTTTGACTTTGATTTTGTAAATTATCTAGATGACATGATGTTAATATCTAGAAATATCTTTATGATAATAAAAAGAGCTATATCATGGAAACCATCGAGCAATTAATTATAGCAACATCTATTATGGAGGCAGAATGTGTCGCATGTTATGAAGCCACTTGTAAAGCTATTTGGTTAAGAAATACAATATATGGATCCAAAGTTGTAAAGAGCATATCTAGGATTTTAATCATATGTTGCAATAGTGCTGTCATAGTGAACTTCTCTCAAAATAATAATAAAAGTATTGTCCGTACAAGTAGTTTGATATTAAGTATCAATTTGTTAAAGAGAGAAGATATGCAAGTATTATACATATTGTAATAAATCGTATGCTAATGGATCCATTAACCAAAAGCTTAGGTGTAAAAAAAATATTTATAAACAAATGACTAGAATGAGTTTAGCTACGCCTTTCAATGTTTAGGGTTAATGGAAGTTTCATGTTTCTAATTAAAATATTATTATTTCGATATCAATGAAATGTTCATGTTTTGTCATATATTACTTTTGTGCACATTATTTGATTATGACATGTTATTGAAGGCATTTAAATCCTATCTTATTACCGTGTTGAGAATATCAATTCGTATTTGACATCTTAGGCGAATGCATGAACCACTTTGTAAAGATATACATATGATTATATTTTGATATGTATAATTGATTTCTCACAGATTCCTTATTATATTTCGATCATTGGAATATAAGTATTCAAGATATATATGACATTAGTATCCCTATTGGATATGATAATCTGCATTATTGAATACTAATTCTTAATAGTGTCATTGTTGTTGTTGTTGTTGTTGTTATTGATATTTATTGTTGTGACCACATATTATAATCTAATTTTTCATTTATTAAACTATGTTGTCCAAGTGAGAGATTGTTGAAATTTTACTATATAGACTATCATAGTTTTAATAAATCATATATATTAAATTGAATGAATGTCGTAACATTTAAATTATTATGAGTTAATTAATTATGTGATCTAATTATTGGACCTATAATAACACCTAAGACATTGATAAACTTTAGTAATATCGTCATTGGATTAATAATGATAAGTCAGTTGGATCAAGAGGGTTACAACAAGATAAGCCTCTATTTATATCCTAATAGAGCTATAATTGCCCTATTGAAATTTTAAATATAATTTTCTCTCCTTTTTTTCTGTTAAGGTTATAAGGAGTGAACCTACAAAAAAGTATTTTGTTATTATGAATTCTCGTGTAATGTCAAGTATAATTTTATTACTACTAATTAAATTTATATGTATAAATCTGATGCATTATAACATGATTCAAAAGATATATTAATTTGGCTATTTCAATTTATTCTATTATTTCACAGGTTAATGATACATCGTACACGCATGGGAATTACTATAATTGCATTACGTGGTGTCGCTGCCTAAGGAAAATTTACTAGTTGTTTGTAATTTAAATAAACAAGATTTTATCATTTTAAAATAAATTATTGTATTGTTAGTGTTTGGATTTAAGTTGATATGATTTAATTTCATATATAATTCTTATTTTAATTATATTTATGTCACTATAACTTTTTTGGATTTACTTAAGATTTTATTATAATTTATTTTAATTGGAATTTATATTAATAATTTTAACCACTTATTATTATTTTATTTACCATCATATTATTAAAATTCATCTATCAATTGTAAATCAATTGCATATTTGTATCTTTGTGTTTTACATTAATTTTAAATAATCTAATTTATTTACAAATGAATTGGAACAATTTTTTAAAACTTAATTGAGTTCAATTATATTAAAATTGATTGGAAAGAAAGCATAAACCATAGCTTGGGCTGGGACCAATTCCAGGAGCACACTAATTCGGAAGACCGAAGCAATGCGGCCAGTTGCGGATTAGTCTTGCAACTGCTACAGAGTATTGCACGGATAAAAAAAATAAAAACAGTGAATCACTACAAAATTATTAGATGTTGTAAACGATGTAAAGAAAATTTATCAGGATTTAAATTTGATTTACTGTATTTATTAATCAATTTTACATTATCATCTCTATTCATATTTATGACATTATTTAAAAATTATTAAAACTCTTTTACTAATGATAAAATTTATAATTACTTTTACTTTTTTTAAGTTATGTGACATTTTTTTATTTACAAATAATATAAAAAAAATTCATTAATAATTATACAATTTATGCTTCTTAGAGAATAAAACTTGTCCTTATTTTAAGGAATTATATTACACCCTTTATTTATATATTATATCTTTCAATCTATGATAAGGAAGAAAAGTTCTAAACACAATATATCAAATCAATATCACTGTACCACTAAACATATTAACCACAATAAAATGTATTTGATTTAAGATTAATTTATCATAATTTTATGTGTCATCGTTAATATCTATAATTGATTGTTCAATATTATTGAAAGTAAATATTCTTCTAAAGCTTTCATGTCTTAATCATAATTTGAGATTTTTCGGCTGTAATTATCATGTAATGTAACAAAATGTGATTGATTAGGTGAGATATAATTTTGATCCCTCACCACAACCCTATGAAAGTTGGATTGTAAGGATTAAGAATCCTCACATAAAAAAAAAAAAAAAACCAAATAAGCATGGAGTAGGCATGACTCATTTGCAACGTGCTCTACATAAATTAATTTAAAAAAAAAAAATAATGGTCGAATAACACTTACAAATACAAGTCCTAAAGTCAAAAGTTTTGAGGGTCTGATGTTGGTTATGAAAAAAGTATGGGAGTAATGGTAAGAGTCTAATAAAAAAAGTAAATACACAAAATAGCACAAGATTTATCAAACCACACACACACAAAGATTAAAAAGGAAAAAAAATTCGAATAAACGTTGTTTCAAGTCTAGAAAAAAAAAGCCTATCACATTATATAAAATTTCTTAAATCCTATCACATTATACAATTGCCTTAATCTTAAATTAATTATGCATCTAAGGTTATCACTTTTAAATTTCTAAACCAATATGAATATGAATTATGACTAATGATATTTATCATTATTTGTTTACCTAATTTAATTGTATTAACAAATTGACATCTGGGTGGCTTTTTCTTTGACATTTGTAAACATAAATATAGAAATGAAAGGCATAACTAAAATATTGTAATTAATATCAACACTCATTCTATGGTCCATAGGCATTGCTAGGGATAAAAAATAAATCTAAATAACAATCACTAGTTTTTACCAAAAACGAAATCTCAATTTAGAACATAAGCTTCAAAATGTCTAATAATTTTCATGAAAGAACTTTTAAAAGCATTATGAACCAAAAGTATAAATGGACATCTAATGTTTAACTAATTAAATTATGAGGTTGAGAGCTCCATCTACTTTCAAATTACTTAATAAAAAAGTTACGAATCTAAATTACAATTATACTATAATTAATAAAATTATAAAAAAATTATGATTAAAAAAAAGTAACAAACATCGTGAGTGAGTGTAACATGTGTTCCAATTCACAATTTAAAACTATATACAATACAAATCATGATTCCATCTGTCAAAGAAGTACTAAAAAAAGACGTGAATTTGAAAAGTGGAAGTCAAAAGGCGGTAACAAAGCAAGGTAAAGGCTGCATCTAGGTTCCAGCAATAGTCGGTGATTGGTTTGTTAGGCAAGAATCAAAATTTTGCAAGTCACATATTCAACATTCAAGGAGACACTTTCATGTATCTCACAAAACTGACTTTTTGCCTGTTCTGCGTGTCCCCTTAATATTAGGGTTTTTGTTAGGTTTTGTGAAGGCAGCAGCCAGCAGCTATTGCTTCGTTAATGGTTAATTTATAGAGGAACACGCAAATACAGACTGCAAATTTTAATTTAGTCCCCAGTTTGATGCTAACAAGTCCAAAATAGCTGTTTAAAAATGTTGGTGCAGTCGCATTTTAAATTCTCAATACTATATTTCTAATACTCTAGTGTCTATAGACCTGAAGGAAGATGTTGCAGTGTATAATCGCTGTTTATCTTGTTAGAAGATCGTTTTCTATAGAAAAGTGTTATTTGTTTGTATAAAAATAGGAAAATTTTATATTATTTATATGTTTTACTATTAACAAAATAATGAATGAAATCATGATAATAAAAAAAATCAATTTCTATTTCAGAGAAATTAATATTATTTTTTATTGCACTTCTTACATATAATATTAAATAAATAAAATATTTTTATGATTTTAAATATTTATAATTATAATTATAAATAAATAAGAAATCTTTTTTATAAATGATGTCTTTTCACAAAATAAACAGAATATTCTAGCTAGCATCTCCCGCTAGACTCTGGAGCTCGCCACACTAACCTGTGATTCTTATAATGGCTTCAAACTGGTTGACGAGGAATAATATATAAGAAAACAAAATTGTATTTTAGCTGATACTTATAACTTTTCACTGAAATAGAAAGAATTGGATCTTCCAAGCGGTATAAATCTTACCTTCTACGTTGGCATTGCTTGAGCTAGTTTTTCTCTTGGGATTATTGAACTAAATATCTCTAATCATAGAAAATAATGTTGATTTATTTGGAAGAAGGGACAGAACAGAAAATGAATGACATTTCCTTTTTTTTTCTTCTAGAATTTAACTTACTCCCTCCTTTGTTACTTTCTTTTTCTCAATTTTCCAAATAAATTATGAAGGTATTAAATTGTGCGCTAACCATTGGCTTAATGATAAATGCTTGATGTTTTAATAAGTGATATTAGCGGTTTTATCCTATACTTTATCTCTTTATTACTAAAAAGTACAAGTTTAAATTATGTTTGAGATTAATAAATTTATAAATAAATATGAGAAAATACAATACTACAAAATAAAATTACAAAAGATTATAGTTGTAAAATTTAGCGCAACAGTAATATTGTGTGGTAATAAAATAATTAACTATTGCAATCTATACTTATGCTTAACAGGCAGTTATTTCTCACTCAAGTTCTATTCAAAAAATGAGAGAGATAATGCTTTATACAGGAAAACCCAAATGAGCATATTAAGATTATCTATATGCATATAAATGCATTCAAATTATTTCAATTCCTAAATCCTCCGAATTTAAGTTTGTAATTAATAGTGGAAGAGTTCAGATTGTTTTATAAAACTGTGATGCAGTCAGTGATGGCCCAGAGGCAGTTCTTGTTTCCTGTACTGCATGAGATTCTGGTGTCTGTACCTATCATATTCAAATTCACAGAGCTATTATTATACATTATTTAAAAGTGGTCATGATGATGATGTTAATAGAAGAAGAAGAAGAAGCAGCTGAGTGATGATGATGATGATGAACAAGTGTACCAATTTTGAAGGCAATTGATTGCATTTGATAATTGTGTGGCAGAGAGAGAGATCATAGATTTGTTATTTGAATTGAAGGTGAAATTGGTGATGTTGAGGTGGACCACAAGGATGATGGTGAGAGGTGAATGAGCAAACAGTCGGGACATAAAATAAATAGTGCATGTGAAACTACTTACACTCAGTGCTGCTCTACAACTCACTATGTTTCAGCTAGTTGACATTGCATCCCTATCCACATAATATCATATTTTTTTTATTATGAGAGTTTTTTAGTAGATTTTTTTATGTTGCAGTGCAAATAAATAGATCTTAACTCACAAGTGGGAATATCGAATACTATATCTTTAATAAGTTGTGTAGGATTTACAATAAAATTTAATTTTTTGTGAAAGAATATAAATATAAAAAAAAAAAGATAAGATGCAAAAATAATAGACTGATGTAAATTATACTTTAATTAAACACAAAAGGATGTTTAAATATTTATAATAATGCCATGGAAAATGGCATACTAGAGACACATCTCATATTGGCTAATAGAAAATGTTCTTGAGAGATGAAATGATGAATGCCTAATGATACAAATGAACGGATGGCACATATTTTATGAGTTAAAAGTATTTTAAAATTTTTATTTTGCATTGTCTCCTAATAAATTTTTTCCTTTCCAATGAAATAAAATTAATTGGTCCAATCGTTAATTATTAATCTTCCCAACTTACGTTTTACAATTGAATAGTAATTCAAGAGAAATCATATAAAGAGATAGAGATGCAAATTTAAACGTTGTGAGATATACATTTATATATATATAATCTTTGTCATTTTCAAATTTTTGTGTTTAATCCAACATTATATATGTTTTATTAACTTTTTTTTTTTAGTATTTTATCTTTTGAATATATAAACTCTCCAAAAAATCTCAATGGGTGCATCGCATGGTTCACCGGCTAGTATTTCTCTAATCTAATTAAGAGGAGGAGGAAATGTTGGACTATATCTTTAAAAAGCAAATGAAAATCCGAAAATCTTTTCATTTCCTTCTATTTCCTTTCATCTTACTCTAATAGTAAGATTTCTGTATCCTAATGTTCGCTTGGCAGAGTTATTTATAAGGACAATATATACAGTTTTGAAGAAATTTTTTCTCTTTGTATAAGATTAGACACATGTATTATTTACAATTGTAACAAATTATCATAAATTTGTAATTCAATTCAAAAAACTTCTACAATTATAGATTGATGCATTTTTTTCAAAAAAGAAAAAAAATTATAACTATCAAGATTACACGTTAATAGAAATATTTCTAGTTTTATTGAAAATTTCAATATTATCTTTTATTATATCATAATATGTCAAAAAATTATCTCGTTAATTTTAACATCCACTCTATTATAATATCATAGTATCCAAATTTCAATATCACAGTTAAATTAAAAATATTTCTCTCGTTGACCTACGAGCAACCTAATGCTTCATAATTAACCACCATGACAGTTGCCACATCAATCTACTTTCTCCATCCGCGATTCTCAAATTTTAGCCATATTTAAAGGAACACCATTAACCATGATTTCTCATGATCTTCCAAACTGAACCCACCAATCCACTATCAATCACCAATACTTCCCGCAGGTTGACAAAACTTCATGCACCCACAGTATCTATTTATTACTTAATATTAATATTTAATTGTTGAGATGGTATCACATAACATAACTTAAAGGGTAGCATACTTTGGTTTTAGATTCTAGTATTGTAGAATTACACTTTTTTACAACTTATTCAGAGAAATTGTATTGTGGAATAGCTGCTTGTGGAGATTCTTCTAAGCATTGCCGATGGGAATCCATAATTGCAAGGAAACCTCTACCAAGAGGAGTCTATTCAAGGCTTTTCATGTATCCAATTTGAGTCCTTTCCTTAAGGTGCTTCCAAGGCATTTCTATAGTCTCATCTATCTTGTCAAAAACAAATAAAACTTACATGAGATGATCTGATGTGTGGCCCATATAAAAATCATTCTACAATATCCTTCTCCAAATATTTCAACTTTTTGGGATCAATTGATATTTAAATAACATTTTTAAAATTTTATTTGATCAAAAGATCAAGAGTTCAGATACCTGTTATTAATATGATATTTATTGATCTGTTCATAAATCGAAAGAATTTTTTATTGAAAGAGTTATGTTAAATAATAAAATCATTCTCTGAACTTCTCCGCAGGATAAGCTTTAGAATTTTTTTTTTTTACTTAATGCATGCCTTCTCAGCATAGGATTAATATTAGTCCTTTCATGTTCAGTCTAGGCTCTTATCTCTAATCTACATATATAATAGATATATACCAAATGTTTTCAGGGAGTACTAGAAAATATCCTACTCTTAAACGACACATATCACATACTGAAAAGGGAATCTTTCTTTTCCAGAGAGATATGGATGAATTCTAAATTGTGTTCATTATATATATATATATATATATATATATATATCAAATATCAAAATATAGGCAATAAGATCATTTTGAATATAGGGAAAAGGGATTTTGATATCATAGTTGACTACAACATCTTCCTCCCCTCTCTTGTAGTGCTAAGTACATATATTTGGAGCTAGTAATACAAGAAATGAGTGACGCCTAGTGTGTGTGTTTGTGGTC
Organism: Saraca asoca; assembly: GCA_026873985.1. Taxonomy (NCBI): domain Eukaryota; kingdom Viridiplantae; phylum Streptophyta; class Magnoliopsida; order Fabales; family Fabaceae; genus Saraca; species Saraca asoca. The sequence continues at coordinate 13,667 of JANHAO010004601.1, read as the reverse complement.
CTAGTCCTCATCAAATGCCTCAACCTTTCTCTTTCAAAAGGGCATCATGAAGGTTTCTCAAGTACCCATTTTGTGGAATTAATCTAATTGTTGACAAAGATCAATTATTAATTGTATGTACACACATATTTACATAACATATATGTTAGGATAAAGAAAAGCAAGATACAAATCACTATTATAATATGAAGTCATACGTAAAAATTTACTTTTGATTTCTTTTCCTACTTCTCCTTTCTAACTTCTACAAATTGAAAGAGACTCCCCATAGCACAGAGTAACCCCACACGTTTTGCCCTATTATGACACTTTGCTTTTCTAGCTACCATTCGTCCACCCTCTTCCCGTTTGCTTGTTGATTATCTTCTCTATTATTTCAGGTCAATTTCTATCAATTTTGGAGAGAGAATAGCAATTTTTTTACACTAAAACTCAATTTTTTTTTATTATTTAGATTTAATTTTTATTAATTTTGGAGAGAAAATGGCAACATTTGTACATTAAGACTCAAATTTTCTATGCTAACTTTGCAAAGACATTTATTTATTTATTCTCAAAAACTGACATTGAAAAACTTGAAGATCAATTCCTAAACTAACCTTATATTAGTCCTAATGGTTAGGTAATATTTAGACTAGTTAGTTGAAGCATTGCCATATGTGAACTAATTATAAACACACTTATATAATATAAATATACTTATGATCTGTTTAGATGGGAAATAATGAAAAAGTTGGGAAGGGAATGCTATCCTTATGAAAAAAAAATGAAGTGAAAATGAAAAGCTAACCTAATACATGGATTCATTTTCCTTCATTTTCTTAAACTCCAAAACAAATCATTGGAGAAAAGAATTCAAAGTTTTTACTATGGATTTGCTATTTAAAATACAAACAAGTAATTATATCTTCTAACCCAAAATCTATTGTGATCAGCTACATATATACCAAGCTAATTGTTCAACCATCACGTTAATTAAGGGAGCAAGTGAAGTAGCTTAGGCATTTTGGACAATACTAGCTCCCACTATATATCATCATGATAAATCTACCAAGAAAAAGTCCAATTTAATGGATGTGAGAAGGGGGGATGATGGTCATGATGATGGGGAAGAAGAGGAAGCCAAAATGGGGTTCATTTTCCAAATAAATGAGCCATGTCTTTGGTACTCAATTACTTGAAGAAAAGGGACAAAGGAAGGGACCTAACAACATTGACTACTACCCCCTTCTTCCTTATTACCTCTGCTCTCCCTTCCAATAGCCCACTCATTTTCCATTGGCTTCTTCTTCCCCACACCACATGTCACTTGCACGTGCAACTGCATGTGACTCTCCTTTTGAAGTTAGACATAAACATTTGGCTTTAAACCATAAAATAATAATTACCCACGTTTTGTTTTTTTTATTAATAATTTAAAAGTAGGATAAGTTCCTTTGTTTTAAAGTTAGGTCATATTCCTAATCTTTAAAGACCTAAAATAGTAATTACAAATTATTTGACTCCTTAAAATAACTATCAATGAAATTTGAAATTAAAACATAAATAGTTAAATATAACAAGTTTCACCAACTTAACCAAAAAGTTTTCTATTTTGTTTTTCCAATGGAATATAATATTACTGTTTCCATGTAAATCAGCTGTATTTGATTGGTTGTCGCACTAGATTTGGTTTCAAGATTACATGATTTAGTTGTGATTACGTGTCTGACGCGCTAACTAAAATGGATTAGAATGTATGTTAATCCAAGCCAAGTAGACTTTATATAAAATACCTTTGGGTTAAGTTTTCAAATAAAGCAAATGATTATGCATGATGACAGCGTTTTGGATTTTCATAACTTGAATTCGGTGTGATCAAACACGTAAACACGTTTCCATAGTGTGAAAACGGAAATAGAGGTTAGAAAGGTCATATCCGCTTTTCAAAGAATACCTTTCTTTGTTAATTCTTATGTACTTAAAGATGGTCTTTGCCCATAATATGAAATAGATAGTAGCTTTTTGACCACATACTGTAATTTAAAAATAATATTTAGTTGAGCCATAACAAAAAATTAAATTATGGATTACATTATATAATGAAATAGTATTGTACAGTAATCATGTTTCGAACTGATTTCACATTACATTAAATAATATTTTTATTTATTCATAATTCAAGGCCCGTTGAGTTCACAGTAAGTATTTTGGGGAAGTTGAATTATTCATAAAATAAATTCTTTTATAAATTTTTCAAAAATTGTTAAAAAGTTATTTTATTGATAATAAAGAATTAATACCCCTCAAAAAGTAAGTTCATGTGTTGTGTATTTGGCTCTACTATGATATATTATTAAAATGATTAAAATATACTTTTGTCATTAAAATATATTAATTATAAAATAAAAGAATATTTTTATTATTATTTAAATTATATGAGGATAAATTTGTATTTATGTTTCATTAAAATCAGAAAGATTTTCTTATTCAGAGGATTGGATAAATAATCTTTTATACTTTATAGAAAATATAACTATTTCTCTCATTTTTTCAGCTAATGACTAATCAAATAACATAATTATTTTTTACTTTAGGAGAAGTTGCAATTCACATGAAATTTTTTCTGAGCCAAATGATGCTTTATTATAATACAATTATAATTATACCATGACCATAATTGCAATTTAATTCTTGATCATTATATAATTTTGAAAAGATAGACATTGTATTAAATCATAGTTGGGTAATGCTCAATGTAAACCGCGCTCTTCATTGACTCTGATGTTTATTTATGTAAACTTCTGAGGAAGTAAGGCTTAGAGTAATTAAGTAGATTTACATTGATATATAGCTTTTAGTCGGAGTACGATACAATAAGAGTTGTAGGAAAATAAAATCACAAATAGTTACTTACTTGTTAAAGGATATTCAAACAGTATAAGCATGACTATAAATTGCTCAAAATTTCAATATTGTTTTTGCAGCAGAATTTTCCATTGCAATTTTTTACAATATTATTTTATAGTGGTTATAATTTTTTTTGCATTTATCTACTATTTTACTCTTCATATCATGACTATATTTACAATTTAAAACTATGAACATCTTTTTAAATTGCAATTGCACTCACAATTATAATTATGATTATGTTATAATTAGTAAAATTATAAAAAAAATATATAATATTTATAATATAAAATTATGAAAAATTATAATTATAAAGAAATTCACAACAACAATATTACACGCAACGTTATGGACAACGATTTAAATGAATATAAGATTACAAGTATTCAAAGGCTCTAGATTGAAAATTCCGTTAAAAACGATATTAAGCAAAGTTTCTAAGTGGAATACTATTTGTTTTTTTTTTTTCCCCATAAAAGAACAAAGAAAAAGAAAACCATTGGCATACTTCTGATTCCAAGCTCGTGAGAAAATCTCATGTTTTATTAAGTGGAAAAGGCAATTCAAGTGGACATTAATGGCTTTTTTAATTTTGAGTGACCCATGAGTTTAACAAAGAAAACAATCCTTAATTTTTCTTTTACTCATAGAAGAGAAGGAAATACTTAACTAACTTTTATTGGTTCCATTTTCTCCATTCTTCACAATTTCAACTAATTAATATTAATTAATTGCTTCAAAAGAGAAGCATTGGGGAGGTCGACTAAGTATGTTTAGTGAAATCAATTTTAAAATATATCGTATGATGCATTTAGTGAAATCTATGAAAAAAATAATGACAAATATATAATTTAATACTATTTAAAAACAATAATCAATATAATTTAAACGATTATATCAAATAGAATAATTTTATGAGTAACTTAAACTTTTAAAACAATAAATATTTTTAGTATGAAATTACTTATTTTTAAATGTCAAAAGAAATAAATCAAAAATCTTAAAAAAATAATAATAATTTAATAGTAAAAACACCCTAGTTTCCCTAAAATTATGCAGCAACCACATATTGGCCCATCTTTTTTATTGAAGCTGGAGTAAATGCAGGCTGCCCGCTTTGAGTATTACTGTCAAACTTGTCTTCTGCCATAATTAAAATACACCCCCACATGACTTTATGACCATATTTTTCTACTTCGAGATGCCATGAGGTATGACTGATGACCCAAACACCGTCAAAGAAGTTGAAGGGGAAACTTCTATGATTCTATAAACTATAACGCAACTTGAGGAAGAAAACATCCCATTCACGTTTAGAATATTCAAATCTTTAATTTTAGAAAAGAAATAGTTAAAAAGTACAATAGTCATAAATTTCACTAAATATGTCTATTTCTTGTCTTAAAATAAGAAAAAATCACTTATTTAAAAAATAAGATAGAATTTTAATTGAAAGAATGAGTACTTTCTATGTGCCCACTTCAACGTCATCAAAGTTCTTTTAGACTAAGAAACAAAGCAATCAAAAGGCAAAGAAAGAAATAGAGTCATTTTTCTTCATTATGCCCTTTAGCTTCCTCTGCCTTCCTTCTTCTATTGCTGCCTCTTTGTAATCATGAGTCCTTGCCATTATTGTTATCAAAACTCTTTCTCTCTCTCTCTCTCTCCAAAAACAAAGCCACAGCTGTATCACTTCTCTTGCCTTTTCCCCTCCAAAGTTTCTAACAACTAATTTCTCACTATATAAGGTCCTTGAAGCCCAATTCTTAACACCCACTTTTAGCAAAGTTCTCATATTTTTCATTCATCTTCTCTTTTAGAAGACAAGCTTATCTCTCAAGCTTTCTAGCTCTTAAGTTTTCTCAAAGACACTGTTTCAGAGGGAAAAGCTAACGGTATGTGCACTTACACTTCAAAACAGACCCAATATGCTGCCCTTTGTGCTGCCCTTTGCCGTCCAAGGCCTTCAAAGAAACCTCACAGGCATCTTCAACTTGGCCTCCTCAACAGGTATATTTTCCTACCATATTCTTGCAAGTGATGCTACTAACATACTCAAAACATATTCCAATTTTCTTGTCCAGAGACGTTCTATCTTATTCTTGAAATAATAAAAAATTTTATTTTAAGATAAGATAAATAGATATAAATATAAGATTGAGTTCAGAATATGTAAAATCTATATAATTATAAATTTATTTCTTTCTTCTATTAGAGAAAAAAATTTTACTCATACTAAGAGTTATATGGAATTTTTACTTAAGTGATAATAAACTCACTTTCTTGTATTTACTCTCTTATTTACTTTCTTTCATATATGTAGTGGATTACACAACTGAACATGTAATTTATCATATTCTGATGCTTACGTAATTTTAAGTCTATTTTATTGATTTTAGAATAGAGTAAGAAATTTTGTTTATTCCAAAAATAAGATGAAAATTTTCCTTACATTAACAGAAGAATAAATTCTGTCATCTGTTCTTGCATGTATGCATGCTGTGTATGTGTCTTTTTTCTAAGAAAATTGTGTTGGTTTTCTATCAAACAGAAGGAGGGCACAATTGAAAGAAGAAAGGCATAGGAAGAGGATGATTGTGGTGAAAGAAGAGATTGAAATGAAGAACTTGAAACTATACATGGAGAACCAAAGCATCATAAAGGAGAATGAGAAGTTGAGGAAGAAAGCCATGCTGCTTCACAAAGAAAACCAGGCCCTTTTGTCACAACTCCAAAAGAAGCTTTCTGAACAAAAGAACACCAAAATCGATCATTAGTTATTTATTAATTAATATAGCTTATTTAATTATTGGCAAGAGTAGGCAAAATTAAAGGGTCTGTTGTTGTTGATCCTTTTTATATATATGTAGCCTTGAATCTTTATCTTAACCTTTTCTTTTAAATCTTTATTAGTTTGAGGGTGGGATAAATTTTCTTACAATATGTTTAGAGTGATATGATAAGGATAAATAGGTGATGATATGTTAGCTGTAACCATTACAAGGAATATAATTATGTGCAATTAATGTTATTAATTTTAATTTATGCCATTTTCTGTTGGTTTTATTTTTGATATATGACTCGATAATAAATCTTCTCCTGCAGTAACCTCTTTGAGGTGAATTTTAATCAGAGGAAACCTTATAAAATATATATAATCACACATTGCATGAATACAATTATGATAATCATATTATATTATGATTTTTACACTTTACCCATTTGTGATATGATCCTAATTTTAACTTATCTATTTATGATTTAAAGTGTTCCAAAGAGATAATATGTTGGTTGCCCCGTTAATACTTTTATTTATCTGTATTAATTTTTCATCCAAATCTAATAGATTTTGTCATATGTTAGTCATGTATTTCTTAATTAACCCTAATTTAATCCTAATTATATCATATTATTTTTAATTTCTTTTTTTATCTAAATTTAAGAAATTTTATAAAAGTCAAAGGTAATTTTTTTTAAGATTTTAAATTTAGGTAAAAATGAAAAATGGGAAGTATGGAAGGAAATCAAGATTAAATTAAAGTTAATTAGGGAATATGTAATATGACAAAATTAATTAGATTTAGGCAAAAATTAGTATACTTCAAATCACATGCAAACAAATTAAAATTAGAGTCAATTTTTCACTGCATTTTTACTTATATTTTGTTGGGGTGAGAAGGCCCACCCAAACAAGATCCTACACTACAAGGAGAGTTGCTATCAATTTTATACTTTGCCCTATTTTGTTTTTGTCAAATAGATATAACAGGGCAAGCAACCCAATAGAAATACAAATACAGCCCCACAGATAAGAAATCAGACCCAGGGCGTGATTTCTCTAAACCAGAAAAAATGATGCAAAATTCCCCACAGACCACAAAGGCAACCCTCTGCACTACAAAGAAAATCTAGAAACAGATCACAGTAGATGTTGATTCTAAACAGGACCAGGTTGATTTGGCTCATTTCGTTCAATATTATATTAAGAAAATTATTATTTAAATATATTATATTCAATTTCATAATTTATTTTATAAATTATATTATTAAAATATAATTATAATTGTTAAATGTAATTAATTAATCAGATTAATTCATGATTTAAACGAGTAGAACTTATTGAAAATTAAGTTTATTTTTTTATAATAAAATCAACTCTTTTTTTTAAGTCCTAGACTTGTTTATGCACTTTTTATTTTATGCCAAATATCTTTCATTTCAATGATATCTAAATCAAAGAGCAAAATAATTTAACGACTAAAGTAATAAATGTTTAGTGTACTACAATCTCATTTGTCATCTAAAATTATCAATAATATTATTACCAAACAATTAGCACAAGTACTACACGCAATATTGTTAGGACTCAGATGCACGATGTCGTTTTGGATTAATTCAAATCTCTATAAATCTATTTTCTATTTTTTTTTATTTGATATATTTGCGATGAACAAGTTTGAACTTTGATCTTAAGCCGCTGACGTATTATCAAAATTCCTCACTATTAATTAGCCCACACCTGCAGGCTTCATTTTCTATTTCTTCCATCTCATGTTATCAAATGAAATTTCCACGTATTTTAAAAATCAATATATAAATACAAAATTAAAATAATTGTTATAGTGCCATATACACAAAATTTAAAAGTCAAAATGTATTTTTTATCATTTTAATTTTGTTCCCTACCTTTTATTTGATTTAATTTTGTCTTATAATTTTATAAAACAAAACAATATTAGATTTATGTTAATAGAGCTTGTGAGAATAACGGAAAATTTTGAATAAGTCCTAAATAAAAGTGGTTTTTGAAAAAAAAAATATTATATTGAAAAACACTTGTATTATAGGGATAAGTGAAAATTCTGTAATATATAGATAATATTAAATACACGGAATATGAATTTAATGGTTTTAATGGTATTAAAATGTAATAATTTTATTTAATAACAAAAGGTTTTTAATGAATCAAAAACAATTTGTCACAATAACTCCACATTAAAGCCACATATGATCATATCAGATTTTTTCTGTCATCTTAATAGATTTTACTAACAAAAGTTCAATATTTGAAGTTAAAGGAGAGAATTAAATCAAATATAAATTAAGTAATAAAATTATAAAATTAAAATCTGAGTGAAAGTTATAGAATAAAAAAATACATTTTACCCAAACGTAAAAATATAAGATAACTTGAAAACTTAAGTTACAGGACAACATTATAGTGTAAACTATGAACTATGAACGACCTCCTAAAAGGAAGCAGTTTTGTTCCGTCTGGTGGCTTGGTCTTGGTTGTATTTATCTTATTTTTGTTACATGTGATTTCTTAATAGCACATCATATAATATATGAAATTAATTATAGATTACCGGCTGAATCAATGCATTAAAGCAGAATTACATATGCTAATTTGTTGTTGATTCATAATATATGATATGTACATAAAAGTTTCTCTTTCAAGCAATCTCTTGGGTCTCCTCATCCTCATGCCTGTGAATTTCCTCACCCCATAAATTTTCAAAATTGAGAAAGGAAAGCCCCTGTTTCAGTTCTGGCACTTGAAACTATCTTTGAGTAATTTCATGACTCAAGGCAAGCAGCCAGGGCAATGGGTTAGAGATTCTCAATAGTTGCCACACATCAAACAATTGATTAGATGCAGTCATCATGGGAGATTCCTTATTCACTTTGAAAAATGCTACTTTTATAATTCAATCTCTGGCAACTTTCACATCATGCAAATACATTAGTAAGAAGAAATCTTCTGATTATGTTCTGAGGTAAAAATCTCGGGAGAAAAGTAAGTAAAACTGTCAAACTCCAAATAAGTAAGAGGAAGGAATGCAAGAAAATGCTATGATCTTAGCCTTTTATGCTAATATTTTATTTGACACCGACCATATTGTACATAATCTCAAACTAACCATATCTTATTTAAGGTAAGTCCAGAAGAAACAAAGGTAGATTAATACCTACCAACTAAGATAAAGTCATCGTCATCAAGAACCTCAACATCCCTATCTCCAACAAAATGCTCTCGGCCAATTTCCTTCACCAAACTAACAAATTCAACTCTTTTCTCTAGAGGGAGAGGTACATATGGTAGCCTGAAAACTGGCCTGACAACCCCCAGTTGGGCAAGAGCTGTGTTCACGCCAATGGGGTTGGGCTCATGGAAAAGCCAGTTAATCAGTGGCATGAGCTTTGCATTCAAGGTAGGGTTCTTACCCCCAAACAAGAGTTGCCGTGTTAAACCAGGAACCAGGTTGCTTACAACAGATACCACTCCAGTAGCCCCATAACTCCATCTAGCATCATGGAATTGATCATCATTCCCGCTCCACACCACGATTCCTTTATCTGTATACTGTTTGATCCGCTCATTTCCAACACACTCCTTAACACCTGCCAAGTTAGCACTTTGAGCCAAGGCTTCAATAACTAGTGGGGGAATATCCTGACCAGTTCGCGAAGGTACATTATATATGATGGTCGGGCCCATGGAAAGCACGCTATCAAAATGAGAAACCATACCATTCAAGGAGGTTTTTCCATAGTAAGGGTTTATGTGAAGGGCAGCATGCATCCCAACAGCAAAACCCTGCTCGGAGGCATGTATTGCTTCCCTGGTGGAGTTACTTCCAGTGTTTCCAATAACCTTAATTTTTCCACCAAAACAATTGACTGTGTGACCAATAAGCATTATGTGTTCATCCCAGCTCATCAATTGGCCTTCACCAGTTGTGCCACCAACTATAATGCCTTCAGCACCATTTACAATCTGCAGGTTCACCAGGTCATCATATGCTTCAAGATCAAATCGGCCATCAGGTAGGTATGGAGTTTTGAGGGCTGTTATCAATCTCAGACATTTTATGTCCTCAGCAGATGTCCTGTAAATAGACTAGTGAGAGAACATTGTTGAAGATCTAGATAATTTTTGACACATTATATATTAGAAAATCACTTTGTAAGTTTGTAACTCCAGAAATTCTATCTAGAGCAGAGATGTTAATCATCCCTACCTAATCTACACAAACACACATAATTAGTTCAGAAGAGTATGTACAATAACCCACCTATTTTTCACCTCAAAGCTGCGCATTGGAAGGTGGAAATTGGATAGTGAAGCTGCCTGTGGAAGCTTCCAGTACGAGGTCCTGGAATTCATACAAATAAATATGTTAAATTGCTAAAGAAACCAGTATTTTAATTAATGGCAAGTTGGCAACAAAAGTTATCTTTCCATAAAGATGGCACGAATTAACGGACCTAGTCTGGTCAAATTCTTCATTAATCAATCTTAAAATTTTGCAAGGACACTGACATCCATATAGCAACTTGAAAACTAAGTATGATCCAAGATTGACAGACTAAGCCTTATCCTTAACTAGAATTATGAAAAATACAGAACAGTCGCAAGACAGTTGGACAGATACCATTATCTGTCTCCCTCTAATAAATATTATAGCTTCTTCAAATCATGTCAACAGAAAGGAAAACTGTATATCATTCTATGTCTTCCAAACGATTTGTCATCTTCTCATAAGGCTAGAATATAAACAATGGCAATACTAAGTGTTGAAGAAACGAGAATCTAAAAATGGCAATTTTTAACAAATAAAAATGTTGAAGGAGACTAATGAACAAATTTATCAATCTGTGAATCTATACAGCTTCATTGATTATGTCCAGACGCTACTGTAATGGGTGGATGAACAACCTCACCACATCTAGAATCCGGTAACACCATTTTTTACTATGATATATAAATAAGGCGATAAATGTACCGATTAACTAGTAAATCAGAATTTGAAATTTTACAAACGTAAGACATCTGAAACCCATAATAGGATCCTAACATCAGCAAACATAGATTATTGATCACAGGAAAATTTGGGATCATTTTCTTCGACAAAGAGTGGTCCAACATTCTAAAAAAAAAAGATCAAAAGAAACAAATACACCCAGATAAAAAAGACACATACTTTGACTAATAAAACTCAACAAATGATAATAAAATACAATCCAATTAAACACTCCACCGATTCAATAATAACGAGATTAAATTATTATCGAAAAAAATCATCTTTCACCTTTTGTTGCCATCGCTAGCATTGGAGCGACAAAGGGTCAAACTGGAGCCTCTCAAGCACACACTACAACTCTTAAGCATGGCCATCATTCAACACAGTTACACTCTGAATAAAGCCCCGAAAACGAATTCGCTTCCAACTGGTTGAAAATTGCAGAAGAAACACGATTTAAAGGCTGAGATTTTTAGATAATATTGATAGTAATGGATGTAGTGGTGGCCCAAAGGGTGGCGAAGAAGGTGAGGAAAATAGAGAAAACGCCCTGCACCAATGTCCTTCGATGGGGCATGACGTCACTTGCCGGCGAAGATAATGACGGCGAAAAAAGTTACAGAGGAGCAGCAGGGGAGGAGAGCGCGTAGGGTTTTAAGCGTGAGATTCTTAGCTTTAATATCGAAGATGAGGTATATACCACAATTTCTTTTATGGAAAATTTTAATATACGAAATTAAGATTCTTGGTTCATAAGATATGATAGACACAAAAATTAAAAATATAAAATATGTGGGTTTTATAAAAATAAAATTCTTTCTATATTTTGTGATTAGTTGTCACTTTCTTATTTGAATAAAAATTTACTGATTATCCATAAAATGTAATTTTATTTCTTAAATAATTTAATTCTGTCATTTGCTGGCAATCGCTGTCAAAGTCAAACATGTGGACCATTGAGTAGACTTGTTATTTTATTTTTAAATATTTTTAACGGGTTCTATTTAGCAATGTTCTTAGAACATTGCTTCAAGAATATTTAATTGCTTTAAGAACATATAATTCTCTAAAAAAATTATACTTTTATTTAAACTCATTTTTAACTTAATTATCACTTTATTAATTTTATTTTAACAATAAAACTATCCATTCAAATATTCTAAATAAAAATAAAGTCTAATTAGTATCTACTAATGGTATTGATAAATAATTTTTTATTAATATTTAGTTGATGTGAAAGTTCAAGTTAATTAGTTATTTTCTATGTTTGATAAATGATTATTTGAATCAACGAATTAACACTTAAAAGACTAATTTCAAAATATTATGAAACACGATGTTTTCATTTAATTGATTTATATTTAATGTGTAAAAAGATATTATTATTTATGAATTATAACTATTTATTTTTTTAAAAGAAATTTTAATAAATAATAGATTATAATTATTTATTTTTTTAAAAAATCTAATAAATATAATAAATTATAATTATTTACTTTTTAAAAGAAAGTCTAATGAATAATAAATTAGGATGATTTATTTTTAAAAGAAAAACAAATAAATATAATAAAGTAATTATTTATTTGTTAAAGAAAAAATCTAATAAATAATAAATTATAATCATTTATTTTTTTTAAAAAAAAAAATTTGATAAATAATATATTAAATTTAAAATATTGTTAAAATAAAATATACTCAAATAAAAAATAATATGCTCATATTCTTATATGTCAATTTACATATAAATAGTTAATACTAAACAACTGATTTTATCAAATATTTTTATATAAAAATAACTAATGCTATCAGTTAATCAAATTAACTAATACAATCAATTATTAATTAATTAATAATATAATCAATTAACAACTAATGTAATCAACTAATTATCCAAGTTTAAATCATAAAGTCTAATAGCTAAACACTATACTTTAAAACCAAAATCCTAACCACTAAATCATACTTTAATTAATTTATTGTGGGTATTTTTTTTCCTATAAATCACAAGAGAGAGGGCATTTATTATTTTAATTGGAACATGATAAATGTCACTAATTCTATTTTGAATAGGTAATTTTCAATGTGTAATAAATATTTCTTAGCATATATCCTTAGGCTGATTAACAAATATCCATTGCTTATTTCTCAAATATTTTATTGAGGCCAAATTTTATTTGTTGGGATGAAAATTTTACTTACTCATTCCCATTCAAAAATGGAACAAAAATGAAACCTGCTCAAATGTAATGTTCAATCAACGATAAAAAAAAATCGATCAAATGGTAATTTGAAAGTACAAAAAGTCAGTTGCACACAATGGAAATTGTCCATTGAGCACGCTCTGATGCATAAATCAGTATTTAAACAGAATTTTATTAAGTATGTAAGAAATTATCTGAGAAAAGAAATAACTGTAGATATATATAGGTGTCGAATGTGTCAATTAACGTATTTTTGGATGGATGAACTTGTTATAGGCGTTATTAGGATGTGAAATCTGGGCCGGGCTAAGTCCAAGAGCAAACTTGAGGTCCAGTTCAGAATCTAATTCCGCCAAACAAAGACTCCGGTCATCAATTGAAAGCCGCGAAACCTCGCGATGCCACATAACGGAAGGTGCAATCCCACAAGAAGAGTTTAAACCCACAACGAGCAAGATCGTCAGCCCTTGGAAAATGACCAAATAAGGACAAAGGTGACCACCCGAAAGTCCCGTGCACTCGGCCTCCGACCTCCGTGCTTGCTCGCTATTAACGGATGCCCGTACGGACTCCAGTCAGCAATCAGGAATGTGTCAACCAATTTGACAGCCCAAGCCTCAAGATTACACATCAGCTCCCTGGAAATCCGACAATGATTTACCCAGCATTTATTGCCCGATGGTAAGCATTTAATGTCATAAGCGGCGAAGATAATCATTCTGTTGATCATGAAATTACATTTGTAACCTTCTCCCTTACTATAAATAGA
>JANHAO010004600.1:0-23946 GCA_026873985.1 Saraca asoca | reverse complement strand
AAAACCATCCTCAAATAAATTAAGTTATCATAATAGGAAATAAATTAATTAATTATTAAAGATCATAATTGTGGTGAATCCTAATTTTAGGCTTTTTACATCTGATATCTTCTTTGATTATTACTTTACTTTCTTTCTTTAATTAATTTCTTCTTCTATTTTTTGTTCTTCTTTCTTTCTTCTGTTTCTCTTTATTTATTTATTTCCTCATTATTGATTTGGATAGTTAAGTTGTAAACATTCTAGTAATTGAAATAACTTCCGTGTAGGATCGACTCGTATTTGCCGATACTAGCTACAGTTACACCATACACTTGTGGATTTTAAACACATCAAATATATAGATATGTTAAGATTTTTATTACAAAAATTATAATGTTGCTTTGTGATATATGGATATGTGATTTATTGTATGTATATCTTTTTTGCAGTACTTTAGAGATACGAATCCTTACACTTAAGTTGAAATTGACTAAATTCAATATTAGTGGGCTTAGTTTCTCTTATCATGTTTTGATAAAGACCAATAGAAAAGTTATAATGAATTATCTATTTTGTAGTACTCTAGACATATTGGTTGGTTATAATGTATATCTATTTTGTTGTATTGTAATCTTGGATTGTAAAATTATAATGAACTTGTTGTGGATATTTTTGGAATCACACAAATAGGCTGGTAAAAGCCCAATGGACAAGCCCAACAGGTGAAGGCCCAACTCAAGCAGAATTGGGGTCATAGAACCAAGACATCAGGTAGCCAAAATGAGAACCTAGGTCATTTGCCAACGAGGCTCAAAGCAACTGTTGACAGTGGATTTTGGTTGTATCCCAAACTCCGGCCAACGAAGGATTCTTCAGGATCCCAAGCCTGTTTCTGGTCGGTGAATGACAAAAAATGAAGTAGGTGATCCAGAAGAATCAACCATTCATCGAGTTGGTCCTTGTGATGGCCCGTTCGCTGGATCGTTGGGACGCTGGGGGTCCTCGTTAGGCCGTTGTTTTGACGGGCATGGCGAGACTTGCTGATTCTTCGAGTACCCAATGACCAAGCTATTGTGACCATTTTTAGCGCACAACATAAGCCCCCTAACTCTTAACTTACGAAGCGAGGTGGGAGTTTGAGAGCCCTTTTCTCTTCTCAACAAGTCAAAGTTCCCTTTTTCCATTACTGCCATTTCACTTCCCTAGAGCACTTACTCAAAAATCACAATTGTGCCGAACCGTTTTCGAGGTTATCAATGCGGATGGTTGGGGGCGGAAATGAATCTAGACACTTCACCATGTCACATCCGACTCTATAAAAAGGAGAGAAGTTTTCAAGTTCAGTTATTCCTAAGTTAAAACATGGAGTATCCTAATAAACCTCCGTTGAAATTTTCCCCCTCTTCTGAGGCACGTATGGTCTACTGCATAGTTTTTCTAGAAGTTTCGTTTTCTCCAGAAATGTGGGGGTTCCCCTCACATATCCCTGGTTATGTCCTTTCGACACCGCCTTGGGGTGGCTCTGTGACTAGTCATGGGCTTGTCATCTCCTGGTTTGCTCCTGAAGGGAGGTGTAGGTAGTCGAGGGCGAGAACGTGCAGTGCCGTCATCGATTTTGCACTGGAAGATGGAAAGTCGTGGTAGGCCATTCCCGATACATGACCATCCACGGCATGGTGGCTGCATCCTCTTTTTTCCTTCTTCCTTTTGCTTTCTCTTCTTTTTCATCTTGCATAGCTTTTTTTTTTTTGACATATGCTCTTCAACCAGCTCTGTACTTAGGGTTCTGCGATGTATTTTGTCTTGTTTTATATTTAGAACTTTCTGATATAGACATGCCTCGCTGAGGTCTTTTAATGAATAAACTGTTACTTTGCGAATTCTTTGCTTACTGATGTATATTTTATCAAACATTTCTCCTGCATTCAACAAAATGAACCCGCTATTAAAATGCAATATAAATCAAAAATTGGAACTCGTCACTTTCGAACTGTTCTTCTGGTCAAATAATCAACACAAGTATGGACATAAATAACAGAATAAGTTTGCATTTTATAGGTTCGCAGGTTCCATATTTATCAAATAAGGATTTCTTCAATTCATTACGCTTCAGTGATCGCTAAGCTTCGCTAGTGCCAGAGCTTTTAAGAGTGCCTCCGCACCTCAGTGAGCACGCAACTACACTGGCTAAGTGGTCTGTCAATTTCCTGCATTTCAGCAAACTCTAAGTCACACTAACGCTCGAGCTTTTAAGAGTGCCTCTGCACCTCAGTGAGCGCACAGCTACACTGCCTAAGTGGTCCATCAATTTCCTACATTTCAACGATCACTAAGTCATGCTAACGCTCGAGCTTTTAAGAGTGCCTCCACACCTGAATGAGCGCGCAACTACACTAGCTAAGTGGTTCGTCAATTTCCTGCGTTTCAGCGATCACTAAGTCACGCTAATGCTTGAGCTTTTAAGAGCGCCTCCGCACCTCAGTGAGCGCGCAGCTACACTGGCTAAGTGAGTTTATTTTGAACGTCTCCACATCTTAGTGAGTATGCCTGCTACGCTGGCCAAATGAGTTTATTTTTAATGTCTCCACGTCTCAGCGAGCACGTCTGATGTGCTGGTTAAATGAGTTTATTTTGAACGTCTCCACGTCTCAGCAAGCACGTCTGCTGTGCTGGTTAAATGAGTTTATTTTGAACGTCTCCATATCTCAGTGAGCACGTCTGTTACGCTGGTTAAATGAGTTTCGTCAATTCTTTTTCAGATTAAATTTTGAGGATAGGCCATGGCCGGATCAGAGGTCCCAGTTAAAGAAGGCATAGGAATGTTGCCAAAAGCCCATGGTACGTTGGCCTCATGCAAGCTGTGGGTGCTTGTTCGATGGTTAGGCGTAGAGAGGGTGGGACGAGCAGTGTTCAATCATCTACTAGGTGGCTTTGAATAAAATAAAGGAAAATAGTTAACGACTTACATACATATAATAGTTAAAAACACAATGTTAATAAATAACTCAGACTGAGCCCCCCGGCTCCTGGTTGATGTTGCGTAGAGAGGTCTGGGATGACGGCCTCGTTGGTTATGCCACATATTCTTTAAGACGTCCCCTTCTGATCAGATCTTCGATCGCTTCCTTCAAGGCTCGGCAGTTTGTTGTGCCATGACCAGCTTCATTGTGGTAGGCGTAGAATTCTTCTCGATTCCTTTGTCTATAAGGGATGTTGGATGGTGGAGGAATTCTGAAATCTTCCTTTCCTCTTTCGATTGCGAAGATCCTATCTTGAGATTCTGAGAGGATGCTGAATTGCTCATAGTGCTTCAGATACCGGGGATACTCACCTTTGGGCTTCTTAGACTTGCTAATCATTCACTCGAAGGGGTGGTCACCTTGATCTGCATCGCCTCTCCTCTTGTTTCGCAGGGGATTGGCCTTCTCGTCTTTCCTATCTGACCTGTCTGAGCTGAAGGTCTCTTCCCATTTGATTTGCTTGGTAGCTCGCTCGTAGAACTCGGTGAGGTCCTTTGCCGGGGACTTATATAGGCTTTTGTAGAGCTTCCCATCTTTGTGAAGTCCCGCTGAGATAGAAGCTAGAATGGTTTCTTTCGATGGGTTCTCCACTGTGGTGGCTTCAAGTCTGAACCGGGCCATATAATCTTTGAGCGACTCTTGTTTATGTTGGAATATCATAGCGAGGTGGCAAGGAGGGACCAGCTACCTTTTCAACACTCGATATTGATTGATGAATTTTTACTGACAGTTTTCCCAATCACAGATCGACCGAGCTGGGAGGCTTCTGAACCAGGTGTGGGGCACGCCTCCTAATGTAGCTGGAAACACTCTGCACTTAACCAGGGGATCCATAGTCTATAAGTTCATCTGGACGTTGAATGCATCTAGGTGATCAAGCGGATTGGAATTTCCATCGTATAAGGGGATGTTGGGAATCCTCAGCTTTGGAGGGAGGACTCGGGCTTCGATCTCTTCAGAGAGCGGCGATCGTTCTTCATGGTAGTGATGGCTACTCTAAGTTTGGAGGTGTTCCTCCAGCCGTGTCATCTTTTGAAATAGTTCCTTGATCTGCAGGCCTAGTACTCCTTATTGCCGGCTAGGCGATCGTGGGGTATGTTGATCTTTACCCTCCTGGCTCGAATGGTTGATCTGCAAGACACATGGCTATTGGGGAACATTTACTAGTGCCAGTGTATCGACTTGTCTTTGCACATTTTGTGTCAAAAGTGTGACTACTTTAGTCAACTCTCCCATCACTTGCTCGAGCTTCTCCTGGCGCTGGAGCCAAGTTTGCAGTCCTTCAGCATAATTGGTAGCGAAAGCAGGTTGCACAGAACTGGCCGAGAAGCCTTTCACGGTAGTTCTGAGGGAGCGGTAGACGAGTCTGTCATTGAGACATATCCTTCTGGGGGGTCACGTTGGGCATTTGAGGCCCTCGTAACTCTACCTTTGGCTATTATGATGAAAGGATCAATCAGAACATGTGAGATCCCCACAGATGGTACCAAAATGTTGACAGTGGATTTTGGTTATATCCCAAACTCTGGCCAATGAAGGATTCTTCAAGATCCCAAGCCTGTTTCCGGTCGACGAATGATAAAAAATGAAGCAGGTGATCCAAAAAATATGAAAGAAGGCACTCGGTTTAACATGATTTGGCTAAATCCAGATCTTACTGGACCCTACATCCACGGAATAAATGATATATCCTCAAGGTTACACTTGCTCCTTACTTTTACAGAGCCTCTTTTACATATTAGACCTGCCTCCTCCTTTTTCCCTCTTTGGGTATCTTTTTTTATAGAGGGAAGAAGGGAACATACATTAATTACATGCTACAGTTATATTACATCAAGCAATAAATGAGAAAGATAATGACAAGACTACAATTCGATCGTTTGCAAAATGTAGGCCGTAGAGTTCCCTTTTTAGGTTAGCTGTAGGCTTACTTTTGTCAGCGTCTGTTGTCTGGCTTTGTTAGATGAGCCGCTGAGCATCCTATGCGAGGAATTCGAGTATTGCAGGGGAGGCAAAGTAGCGAGTTTTGTGCAGAAGAATTGACCATTCGTCGAGTTAGTCCTTATGATGGCCCGTTCGCTGGATCGCTGGGATGCTGGGGGTCCTTGTTAGGATGTTGTTTTGACGGGCATGGCGAGGCTTGCTGATTCTTTGACTATCCAGTGACCAAGCTATTGCGGCCATTTTTAGCATACAACAGTAACCACATCAGGTCATTAAGGATGAGATCCAGATCATAGCTCGAAAGCACGCCTTACCAATTTTCCATTCAGAAGATCGTTTAGTTGCTTATTTAATACAAACCCATTAACGACCATTGTAACTAATTTATGACTAATTTTTGTTATGGAATACATTATAATACCCCAACTACTATAGAAAAGGGGGTTGAAACCATTGTAAAGGAGATAGACAAATTACAAACTAAAATACTTAGCAAAAGACTAAATAATATAACCATGGATGTAGACCTTGCATTCTGACTGAATCATGTTAAAATGTTTTTGGTGGCCCTTATTCTTTCTCCTTTTCAATCACTTCCCTGTATATTTACACTCACAATCTATAGTTTGGAGATTCACTAAACTTCATAAGTTGATCGGATTTTACCATCAAAATATTTTGGTGCTAGAAGGAAGGCCCAAACTGTACACACTCTCTTTGATTTATTGTGCAACTGCAATGGCAATAGGAAGAACCACCAGGAGTTAAATGCTACTGGCGACTAATCTGAAGGTCATGTGAAGTAACAATGGGAAATGTTACTAGTTGGTGGCCCAGTCCTCCCTATAGCAGGAGCTTCTATTGCCCCCGCAATAGGTGCTACCGTTGGCATGGCTCTATTGACCCTTCACCAACCTACTACTTTTAGGAGTAACGAAGTGCAAGCATGGTACCAGCGTTAGGAGGCACTTGAAAACACGATGAGGAAATTGGCTAATGTGGTAAGGGTGCTAGCTCAGGCACAGGCCCAGGGCCCATGAAGACAAGTTGAGGTTGTTGCACCCAGAGGAGAATTCCAGTAGCTAGGAGCTTAGTAGGAGGGGCCTATCAGAGAAGAACATCAGTAAGCTGGATCAGTTCACTCATCCAATTCATGACTAAGGTCGAAGGTCCATCAGCTCACTAGGACAATGAAGGAGATAATCAATGATGCGAGGGCTCATGTTAAGAAGAAAACTCGAATAGGATCAATCATGGACATAGATCAAATTGCTATTTGCCTGGTCACAAGCACAATAACAGGCATAGGGCCTTGGATCACCATTCCCATGACCAGAGAGGTGACAAGAGTCATCGAACCACCAACCATCGATCTGAGGCACAAGACCTATGATCAAATAACTACTTCAGAGGGTACAATAGCTAGAGAAGCACCCTTTGACTTAGGACTGACAAGACCGTTATGAGGAGAAGACACCATTCACCAGGAAGATTGAGATAGAGCCTCTTCCTCGTAGATTTAAGGTCCTGAACATCCTACAGTATAATAGGGACAACAACCCTTATGACCACTTAGACACGTTCAATGTCTAGATAGATCTTCAGATGACCAAACCATTAGTCAAATATCACATCTTCCTAACCACCTTTGGAGACATACCTCGGGCATCAGGAGTCTTCCAATGTGCAATATCTATAGTTAGGAAGAATGCCAGAGGATATTCTTCAACCAATATAAGGTACTGAGAAGACAGCTCACACCGTTCTACCACCTCACAATAGTCTTTTAGTAAAAAAATGAATCACTGAAAGACTATATCACCCAATTTAGGTGTAAGGTCAGTAATGTAAAGAATCCTTTGGATGACAGCATCTTAACAATGATCTCGACTGGACTTTGTAGGGACAAAAAACTCTATGAGAGTATATACAAGTCCCCAGTGAGGGACTTAGGTGAATTCTATGAGTGAGCCACCCAGGAAATAAGGTGGGAGGAAAGCTTTGGCCTAAAGAAGCCTAACCAGAAGGACGAGGCAAGCAGCTCCAACCAGAGTAGAAAGAGAGGCAATGGCAAGAATAGTAAAGAGGGCCAGAAGGATAGCTTTGATAACCAGGCTACAAAAAAAGCCAGGAGTGAGCGACTTCAATGCTAAAGTTGCCACGATAACTACAGCGTCCTGTCGGATACTCCAGACAAGATTTTTACAATAGAGAAGGACAGAGAGGACTTTGGGAAGCCCAGACCCCTAAGAACTCCCCCCAAGCACAAGAATAGAAATAAGTTTTGTGCTTATCATAATGAGGTCAGGCACTATACTTTGGAGTGTTGGGTGCTCAAGGATGCCATTGAGGATCTTATTAAGAGAGGTTACTCAAGGGACTATATGGTGCAACCTTCGGGACAACGACCTCTATGGCCTCAATAACTATTGTAGCACTAGCGTTAACAAACTCCTAAACATGAGGAGGAACCCTCGGTAAGAACTATATTCACCATCCATGGTAGGCCTCACATTATAGGCACTTCAAACAAGTCACACGACCGCTACGTGTGAGAGGTGAACTACATCCTACTTATAGGTCACAGTGAATATGAAAGACTTGTTAAGAGGGCAAAGGCAACCTCAGACACCATCACTTTCACAGATGAAGATGCATGAGGAATACACTCTCCATACAATGATGCATTGGTTATCTAATCCAAAATAGGCAACACCGAGGTGCGAAGAATAATGATTGTCAGTGGTAATTTGGTGAATGTTATGTATAAAGGGTGTTTTAAGTAGATGGGATTGAGCACAACCAGTTGAGGCCTTCTCCTGACCCCTTTTATAGCTTCATAGGAGATAGAATATTGCTAGTGGGGCAAATAAAGCTCCCCTTTATTATAGGAGATTCAGATAAAAAAGTCACTATCCTGGCAGACTTCCTGATTATAGACTGTCCTTTAGCATATAATATGGTACTAGGATGAATCATGATGAATGACCTAGATATGGTCATGTCAACTAAGACACTAACTATCAGATTCTTGATGCCCAATAGAGTTGGATATGTGTGAGGCGAATAACATATAGACCAATGTTACTATGAGGATGCGGTTAAGCTCAGGGTGAGAGGGAAAAAAGTCAAGGTGGTGTCTGGTGGAGAACCATGAGCCATAAGTACAATAGGGTTTAGCCACGACCTTGACCCCTACAAGATGGATATAGATTGAGCAACTGGCCCAATAAAGGAGCTTGAAGACGTGTAGGTCAGTGAGGTAGATGCTGAAAGATGCCTCAAACTGGGGAAAAGCTTGCCTTTAGATGTGAAAATGAAGTTATCAGAATTTCTTGAGGTGAATTTGGATGTCTTCTCCTAAAATCATAAAGATATGGTGGGAATCAATCTTGGAGTTATGTTGTACAAACCCAATGTCAACCTCTTTCACAAGCCAGTTCACTAAAAAAGAAGACCTATGACTACTGAGCATTATATCGCTCTAAAAGAGGAGGTGGATAAACTTTTAGCCAATACGTTTATCCGAGAAGCTTATGACCTGACTTGGGTAGCTAAGCTTGTACTTGTGAAGAAGAAGAATGGGAAATAGAGGACTTGTATCAACTTTACAGACCTTAATAAGGTTTGTCCTAAGGACAGTTTCCCCTTGCCAAGGATTGATCAGCTCATGGATGCAACAGCAGGGCATCAATTCCTCATCTTCATGGATGCCTACTTAGGGTGCAACTAAATCCCTAGGGACCCACAAGATGAGGAACACACGTCGTTGATCACTGACCATGGGCTATACTATTATAAAGTGATTCCCTTTGGACTAAAAAATGTAGGGACAACCTACCAACGATTAATGAATATGATGTACAAAGAATAGATCGATAGAACAATAGAGTTATATATGGTGACATGTTGGTAAAATCTGAATAGGACACCAACCATGTTCATGATCTGGAGGAGAAGTTCCAAATTATGAGGAGGTATCAAATGAATTTGAATCCACATAAATGTATGTTTGGGGTTGCTTTGGGAAAGTTCCTCAGATTCATGGTAAATAATAGGGAAATTAAAGTGAATCTTGAGAAAATCAAAGCCTTTATTGATATGAGATCCTTAACCAGAGTTAAAGACATACAAAGCCTAAACGGTTAGGTCATGGCCCTTAGTAAGTTCATTTGGAAAGCCAAGGATAAGTGCATCCCCTTTTTTGATGTGTCAAAGAAAGCAAAACATTTTGAGTGGATTGAATAGTGCAAGATTACTTTTCAACAGCTAAAAGAATACATGGGATGAGCTCCTCTTTTGTCCAAACTAAAGGAAGGAGAGAAGCTCATCATTTACTTGATAATGTCTCAGCATGCTCTTAGTGTAGCTCTAATATGAAAAGAAGGTGGAGCTTAATTCCCTATCTACTATGTTAGCAAAAGGCTGCTAGATGCCAAAACAAGGTGCTCGCCAATGGAAAAACTTGCTTACAGCCTCGTGATGGCATCAAGGAAATTGCGACCCTATTTTCAGGTACACATCATAGAAGTGCTTATGCAATTCCCATTCAAGCAAGTTTTGCAAAAAATGGATACCTCAGGTCGCCTACTTAAGTGGGTAGTGAAGTTAGCCTAGTTTGACATTGAATACAAGCCCAGATTACCAATCAAGGGGCAAGCCTTAGTGGATTTCATTGCAGAATTCACAGGGGCCATGGAAAAAGAAGCAAAGATCACAAAATGTCTATATTGGGAATTGTATGTTAACAGATCATCAAACGAGTAGAAGGCTGGTGTAGGAGTGCTTTTAATCATCCCTGAGGGATACAAGATCCATTGTGAATTAAGATTTGGCTTCCAGGCCATGAATAATGAAGTGAGTATAAGGCATTGCTAACAAGGCTCCATCTCGTAAAGGAGATATGGGCTGAAACTTTGAGGATATTTAGCGATTCCCAGCTCATTGTCTAGCATATTCAATGTGAATATCAGATGAGAAGGTCAAAAAAAGGCTATTTATTTTCAGAAAGTTTAGGAACTGCTTGGTTCATTCTGACGTTAGGAGGTTAATCAAATTCCATGAGCTCAGAACTCTTATGTAGACGCATTAGCTTGTTTGGTCATAACCAGGGATGTAGATATCTTAGAAGCGATCCTAGTGGAGTTTCTTCTATCACCAAGCATGGATCAAAAAAATGATATGATGGCAATTGCCACAGCATAGGACTTGTGGATGACTTCGATCATTAATTACCTACAAGACAATAAGTTACCTTAAAATAAGTTGGAAGCATGTCATTTGCAAGCTCGAGCAGCCATAAACTACATCAATGATGACATGTTATATAAGAAAGGATTCTCAACTCCACTTTTAAGGTGTATAGATAGCCACAACTATGAAACTATCTTGAAGGAAATCCACTCCAGCCACTGTGGAAATCATACTGTGGGGCTATCTCTAGCTCAAAAAGCACTTTAGCAAGGATACTATTGGCTGACGATGAAATAAGATGCCATAGACCTCGTGAGAAAATGTGATAAGTGCCAAAGGTTTACCAAAGTCTCAATCCACCAGCCTACTTGCAACAGATGGTCAGTCATGGCTCATTGCAATATAGGGCATGGATCTAATTGAGCCACTCCTAATAGGTCACAGGAAGTGCAAGCACGTAGTGGTCACTAGTGATTATTTCACCATATAGGCAAAGGCAAAGGAACTAGCACAAATATCTTCTACAAAGATTAAAAAGTTCATATGGAGCAATATTATTTACGAGTTTGGAGTCCCTCAATAGATCGTGATTAACAATAGGACCCAGTTTAATGGTGAGAAGTTCATTAAGTTTTATAGTGATATCAAAATTATGAAAAGCTTCTCAACCATAGATCATCCTCAAGCCAACAGACAAGTTGAGGCTATCAATAAGATCATTGAGCAGATCTTGAAGATGACGTTGGAGGCCAAAAAGGGAGTGTAGGTAGACAAGCTACAGAAGGTGTTTTGGGCTTATAGAACTATAACTCATGGCACCACAGGAGAAACCTCTTTTTTGATGGTGTATGGGTCTAAGGCCATGATCCCAGTAGAATTTGAAGTGACTTCACAATGACGAGTGACATTCAGTCCAGAAGATAATAATCAGCTACTGACTACAAACCTCGACCTCACAGAAGAGACTAGAGAAATGGCTTGCCTCAAGGTCACAACCTATCAATAACGGGTTGTGAAATACTACAACTAGAAGGTTCAAGTTTGAAACTATAAAATTAGAGATCACATACTGCACCTTATTCTGTCTGGAGCTCACAAGGCCAGTGACGAGACACTAGGTCTGAACTGGGAAGGCCCATACATAATTAAGGAAAACTTGAGAAACAGAGTTTACCACCTAACAAATATGAACGGGGCTGAAGTTCCTTGAGCTTGGAATGCTGAGCATCTCCACCCGTATTTTCAATAGAGACTCAAATCTTGTAATATTATTTAGAAATTAATAAAAGCACTCAAGGTTTTCCCCAAATTCTTACGTTTGTGTTTATTAATTTCTGAATATAATCCTAGCAAAGCATTATACAAGAAGCGAGCTAAAAAAAAGGTCATGGAACGCCAATTGAGCCATAACCTAATGGACAATTCATTGTAAGCTAAGGTGCGACCTATCTAGGCAACAAGATTGCTAGCTGAGGTGTGATCTACCTAGGAAAATCATTATTAGCTAAGGCATGGCCTATTGAGCATTCATCTTGACAAAGTCATGATATGCTAGCTGAGTACATCAATGTGACCTATCTGGGCACTAGACTCATGCTAGCTGAGGTGCATCAATACGACCTACCTAGGCACTCAACTTAGGCTAGCTGAGGTACATCAATGTGATATACCTAGGCACTTAACTTGTGCTAGCTAAGGTGCATTAATACAACCTACCTGGGCACATGATTTGTGCTAGTTGAGGCGCAGCTTCCATGTGACTTATTGGGCATTCATCTTCACATAAATTTATCAAGTCATGGTTTGCTGGCTAAGGTCTATTTATGTTAACCTATATGTTATCATTTGTGACCTACTTAGCATTCAGCCTAACTAATGTTTATCAAATCATGATCTGCTAGCTATTATATGTAGCATATGGAGCATTCAATTATAGAAACTAAGAGGAAGCAAGTGAGAATATCATAAAAGTTCATTTAGCACTTCCTTTAATAAGGTAAATTCATACAAAGTCCAAGATTGAATACAAAGTTCAAGAATGAAATTCAAAGTTACAAAAAATCATAGCCTAAGAAGTCTGATGCTTAAAAGCTGAGCCTTTATGGAATGAAGGGTCAACATATGGGGTGAGCAAGTCATCCATCATTTGATCACTAGTGGCTTTCATAACTTGCAAGCTGTCCTCTCTTTAAATAGCATTCTCAGTAGGAGAAACTTCAACTACAGATTCCATACCTTTTTGGCAGAAGTGGTTTTTGCAACCTTCTCAAAGCCCTTTATAGCCTTAAGAGCGTCCTAACCAAAAAAGGAGAAATCCATCTTTGGATGCTGCTCTCACAGAGTGTACAAGAAGGAGGTGCTAGTTTTAGACGCTACATTTTCTACTGCTTTCACAACTAGCACCATAGTCTCTGCTTTAACCCAAGCAACCTGTTCTTTTCCCAGAGTAACTTTTTCCTTGGCCGTCTAATACTTTTTCTCAGTAGCCTTAGCTTATTGAACTGCCGCATCCAATTCACCCTTTATTTTTCTTAGCTTGTTTACTACTTTATTAAGGTCTGATATGATAGCCCTGTGATTTTCCATTTCGTGAGATAGAGCATCCTCAGTTTTTTTTTTAGCAACCTTATTGTTTCTTGTTCTCTCTTTCAGCTCCAACACCTCAGTGGTTGTAGTGGCCAGATCGCTCACAAGTTTTGCTTTCTCCTCATCCCAAGCTTGAAATGCCCTCTTCATCTTTATTATTGTTAGCAAGTTCTGAAAGCACCAAATGGTCAAGTTAGAATACAAAAAGGCAAAAGAACCAGGGTGAAAGGACTTTACTTACCAGCAGGCCATGATGAGCTGCATAGCCTAACAATCCTTCTCCTAAGAACTTTTCTGACTCAATTGCTTTGGCCTTATTGTAAGGCCCCAAGATCACGTCGACATTCTCCAGGAGGAAGTTAAAGTACTCCTCCATCTTTGGGCTAAGATTGGCAGATTACTCCTCAGCCTCGACATCAAGCACCACTTGTTCTGGGGTTGCAAGAACTTTCTTCCCCTTGTCACTTTTTTGCTTTTTGGCAAAGGGCTCGGAGGGGGATATGACCTTGACTACCTTAACCACCTCAGGATATGAGGTGGGAACTAGCTCCTGCAAAGGTACCACTGCTAAATTTGAAGGTTAATCTATAGCAGTTGGGGTTGTAATTGCATCAGAAGTCGATGAGTTTGACGTAGAAGGAGCTGCTAGTGGCTTTTAGAGGATGAGTTTCACCATGTTGTCAGAGTCTCAAAAGTTTGCTAGGATGACCTCTTTAATTTGGCAAGCTCCGATCTTTTTGGTGAGCTTAATATTCAAGGTCAGAGCAAGCTTGTGTGAGCATAGGAGATTTTTGTCAAATTTGAGATTTTTCTTGAGGTTGTCCACAGCAATGAACTAACCTGACACCTCAACCTCCTTAGCCCTAAGATTTGGTCTTTCCTTGCTAGCCCCATCTACAAAAGAAATAGAATGTTAGAATCAAAGAGAAGTAAATATACGAATTTTTCAAGCTCACATATCCTCAATTTGCTCACCAGGAGTGAGAACAAAATTGAAATTACGAAGATGATGCAGAGATAGGCAAGAGACATAAAATGTAGTGCCCCACATTAGATTTGCCCTTGGTGTCTCCCTGTGGCAAAATCCTCTTGTACTTGGTCTGCCAAGCTAAAAGGTAATAAATCCCATCTTACAGACCTGTGCTCCTAATGGTAAAGTGGTAGCAAAGAACCCTTGCAAATGGTGGTGGGAGATAATATCTTAGGTATATGAGTGCAAGGGAGGTGACTTGGGAGTAGGAGTTTGAGGAAAGCTGAAATGGGCAAAGTTTCAGTTTATTCAGAAAATTAATGATAAAGGGATGGACAGGGAACCTAAGCTTAGCACTGAGATACTAGGTACTAATGGCAATGAATCCTAGAGGAGGATAGGCTATGTGGTCATCAAATGAGGGCACCATAACATAACAACCCTTAGGAAATCAGAATGTTTGAACTATGCCTTCGAGCTCATCAAAGCTGATGGTTGAGATATGGTGATTAAACACCAAGCAATCTAGAGACCATTAACTAGTAGCGACCTTTTGGCCCTTATCGGAGTCCGAATGAAAACCAAACTCCTCAATGACCTCACCACTCCTTGAAGTTGCTTTATCTATGGGATGCATTAGCTCCACACTCTGAGTTAGAGAATCAAGTTCATCATCACTCCTTATTCAGTGACTTTGGTGTTTATAAGCTGCCATTTACACAAGAATAAGGAATGGTCAAGTCACTATAAGCAGACCATACCTAAAAGCTAAGACTAACAATTTCCTGTGTGATAGGCCATAGACACTTTGGGTCACCATATGTAAGACTTGGACTATGAAATACATGAGGGCTTTGATCAACAAAATTTATTAGGTTACTAAACCCTAGGAAACAAAAGGCTAAATCCAACAATCTATAATCCTAAAACTAACAGGAAAAATCTCTAGTAGCAAACAGGCACACACCATTGAACCAAGCAACTAAACACTAGAAACTCATAAAACATGGCACTTATAAAAACTTGAAGCTTAAGGTCTGGGAAGACTTACCGTATAAAGAAAGTAAGATAGGTTATAAACAAAATGATTGGTTTATAGCAACCTGAATCCAGACACTACTATGGCAAACTTGATAAAGCATGAATGTTGGTGACTGCTCAAGAACTTGAGGAACAAGTAAAAGGCATAGTATCAGTTTTCAAAAGTAAGAGGGAAAAAGGGTTTCCTCACCTAATATAGCTCTAATGGCCTAGCCAATTGATTTAGAGACTGATCAACTGCCCTCAATCCGATGGCCCAACAAGTAACTAGGCTTAGCCATTGTCAAACTGGTGACTATATGAAAATGCATGCATTTAATGTAGTAATGATGGTACGGGCTAACAAAATGATGAAACAAGAGTTTGAATAATAGTATGGCTGATCGCGATCACCAGCTTTTACTAGCGAACTTAATTTCCAGTTCACAGATTACATTAAGAGTTGGGGGAAATGTTGTGGATATTTTTGGAGCCACACAAATGGGTTGGTAAAAGCTTAATGGACAAGCCCAACAGGTGAAGGCTTAGCTCAACTAGAATTAAGGTTACAGAAGTAAGACATCAAGTCACCAAAATGTGAACCCAGGTCGTTGGCCAATGAGGGTCAAAGCAGCCACCTCGAGTCATTAAGTATGAGATCCAGATCATGGCTCGAAGGCACGCCTTACCAGTCATCCATTCATAAGACTGTTCAATTGCTTATTTAATACAAATTCATTAATAGCCATTATAACTAATTTATGACTCATTTTTGTTATGGAATATGTTGTACTACCCCAGCTACTATAAAAAGGGGGTAGAAACCATTGTAAAGGAGACAGACAAATACAAGTAGACTACATACTAAAATACTCAACAAAAGACTAAAAATAATATAACCGTGGACGTAAGCCCTACATTTTGGTTGAACCACATTAAAATGCTTTTGGTGTTTCTTATTCTTCCTTAGTTTCAATCTCTTCCTTGCATATTTACACTCATAATCTACAGTTCGGAGATTCACTGAACTTCACAAGTTGACTGGATTTTACCATCAATAGAACTAGTCTCTCTTTCTTGTTTAAAAAAAATTAGTTAAGAGAAATGACTTTGGTTTTTTTTTAATAAAAATTGATATTGTTAATGATTTATACAGCAATTGCAATATAATAATCGAAGTCTAAAATGAAAATTATGACATATAATAATATATGCTTGTTTTTAAAAAAAACCAAATTAGAGATATAATATCAGTCTTTTAGAAGAAACTGATGTCTAAAGTAAAGAAATGAGGTCCATTTTTTAAGGAAATCGACATCTAAAGTCTCCACATTTTTTAATTAAATGTTATATTAGAAGCTTTTTTTTCCTCAAAATACAAGTTAAGAGAAATGATGTTGGATTTTTAATAAAATTTGACATCTAAAGTCTCCGCACATTTTAAATGGAGTTTTATATTAGAGATTAATATCAAAGACCTCTATTTCATTAAAATTTAAATTATTTTGCCTAATTTTATCATGAATAAAATTTATTCTCTAACCATTAACTTTTTCTATTCCCACTCAAATAATTTCATTTTACTAAGACTATAGAATATTTTAAGAATTTAAATAATATTAAATTGGATAAAATAATTCAAGATTTTAAACATAATTTAATGAAAAAATTATTTCAAAAAATAATTAGTCTTTGAATAATTTATTTGTGAAAATTGTAATATATTATCTAAGAAAATAAAATGGATAAAAATAATTCAAAATAAATGAGATGTGATGGCGAAAATATTTGTATGTAAATGAAAATTAAGACGTTGGTTCTGATTAAATGACCAACGTCGAGCGTCTTCCACTTATATAGAAGTTTTTGCACATCTGACTATCACTTTTGTTCTCTTCTAGGTTTGATATTGTTGCTTTTTCCCCTTCATCTCCAAAGATTCAAAGACATTCTCACTCTTACTTTCCCTCTCTCGGTGATTTGAACCAGTCTTCTTTGTCTCACTTTTTCTCTATTTTTAGGTAATAGCTACTTTTCTTTTAGAATTTTATTATAGTTAAAATACAAAAATGTCATAATACATTTCTAGCATAGGACATAGCTAACTTATTTTCTAACATGTTTGGGATTGTAAATTTGTAACAAAAGTCCATCATTAACACTTTTTGTTAAATTTTGTTCAACATTAGTCGATCTTAATAGGGAGAGTCATAAAAGGAGAACCATTCATAATGGTATCCCAAGCAAAACAAATTTTTTTATCACCAACCTAGCTGATAAGAAATGGTTTATTGTTCTTTAAGGGAAAAGACAAATTAATGGTGACAGAGATGAAGAAGAGATAAGTAATGATATAGAAAAGACCCCTTTTTTCTCTTCAGGACTACCTCCAATGAATGATGAAGGCAACATGGAAGAGTTCTATGGGTAAAATGATCAAGAAGAAGGGATATGGGTTAAAGACCTTCTTAAAAACAAAAATTAGGAAAAATTGAAGGTAATTGATTATGTTTATTGGCAAGTATATAATTTTTAATTTAAATGCTTATACTTAATTATGTGTTTATTAAAATTAAGATCACTTAATAATAAAATTATTTATTTAAGTGGAGTAGAAACTTCCTCAGGAAAGAATTTAGTCATCTAGTAATAATATATAATCTATATGGCCTCTTGAATGATTTGTTTATATAAAATACATATATCATTTTGTTAATTTCATAAAAGATGAAATTTTGTCTTTTAGATAAGTTAACTTTCACGAATTATATATATAAAAATACAGCTTAGACTTGTATAGATAGATAAAACAACATTGGAAATTCCTTACCTAAAACTCTCACCTATGACAGAAATTACATTACAGGAGATAACATAACTAAAGGAGAAGTATAATTGAGTGAATTTAGTCAGAAAGTAAGTAAATGATTATTACATATAGACTTGTTGTTAATTTGGCATGTTTTGATTTTAATTTAATTTTGTAATGTCTTAAATTTTTTGTTGATCCAATAAAATATTTGATGTTGTTAAAATTGGGATTTTGTTAGGTGATTGTAGATTTTGATTCAATGGTTGTTTCTACTAAAATGTAAATAGCAGTAGGTTTCTATAAAAATATAACTAGAAGAAAGTTTCTTTAGGAAAAAGATGTCGGTTTTTATGCAAAATCAATGTCTTTAATGGTTATTATTGTTTGAGAAAAGATGTTGATTATTTTTAAAAATCAACGTCTTTAAGGATTAAGAAAAGACGTGATGCTTTTAGAGGAAAAAAATACGTCGATTGTATATTAGAAACTAACATCGCTTCCATTTTTACACAATGTTAAAAAACTAACATGGATTGTTTTAACCTATCACGTCACTTAGATAGTCTCCAAACCGATGTAAATGTGTGGAATAATTGACATGTAAATGTGTTTCTATAGTAGTGAATTGTATGTGAATGTGGCATAGCAAGGTATCATGCATTGATCAAACCCAACACGAGAACACTTGTGAGCAAGAAATGTGACTTACAAGAAAGCCATGTTTTGTCAGCTAAGAATGGACTTATGCACAAACAAGACATGAGACTTGTGTTTCTCACATCAGTGGAATGAGATATCGGATGCAAGGTTATCTGTCAGTAGATGTCCAAAATACTAAGTAAGTGCAAAAGCTATGAAGGTAGCACATACTTAAGCTACAGAGGTAGCACACACTTAAGTTACAAAGGTAGTGGGATAGGAGAAGTTATGGAGGCAACAAATTAAAGAGCTATAAAAACAATGGCATGTGAGTTTGTGTCAAGACAACGAAGTAGAGTCTACAAAGGTAGAACACAAAGTCTGCAGAGGCAATAAAGCTTAACACACCAAAGTTACGGAGGCAACTATCCAAAGGTTGCCAAAGAAACAAATGCTCAATGGTGCAAGTTCAAGGAGACAAAGCCAAAAGGAAGTCAAGGGAGGAGTTGAGGAACAACAGACTAATGACTATCCTAAAAATTATGTCAAGTTGAGGGTATCATTCATCAAAGTCTTTCAATTGATGTTGGTTCAAAGAAACAAACATGGAGCGGTTGAAAAAGTAGCTTGAGTGGAACAAGCTAAAGATCCACATGAAGTTTCGAGAAACCAGCACTTGATAAGAAAAAACCTTCATGGAAATTGTGTCAAATTAAGGCGTTAATGAGGGTATTGACATTTGAAGTGAGGGAAAATGTTATAAGCTGGCCTTATGAACCAATTCGACAAGCAAACATGCTCGATTTTGTATGAAACTGAAAAATCAAATATAAATAAGGGATCTTATGGTGTGAATTTGGGAGTAAATACATTTATAAATTATTTTTTTTATATTTTTTATTTTAGAGGTATTTGTGTCTTTTTAACGTAAATCATTTGTCTCGTATAAGTAGCAAAACACATAGTTGCAATCCTTACATTTTAATCTCTACATCCACATGAGATGCTGCATTAGAATCCTTCGAACTAGGAAAAAAACCCTTTATGTCAATTTAAAAAAAGTATGTTTACTTATATCATTATGACTTTGGCTTAGAATGCTCTTTAGGGGCGCTTCTGGTGGTCTGGATGGATATTGTGGCATGGGTTAGGGATTAAAATGTGGTGGCTTAGAAACTCCCCTTATACAGTCAAAACTATATAATGAGACATATATTAATAAAATAGAATTATCACTCTACTTATTTAAAAAAGTCCCTTCCATTCTAGATATATACTAAAAACTAATTATATAATGTGTTCTTTGAGACTCCGTATACAAAACTACATGTTCATTTTTATCTACAGACATGTTACACATAGGATTTTGATTATATCGATGACAAAATCTGTAATGTCTCGATTATGTATTTGAGTGTACTATTTATTGGACGGCCAGCATGTTGGTTAAAAGTTAGTAACATGTGTTGCATGATTTTAATTAGAGAGCTGCTAGCCTATGACATGAAGAAGATAGGAAGGTGAAAGAGAGGGAAATGGCTAAGAAAGAAAGGAAATGAAGAAAGGAAGTGTGGAGAACCATGGGAAGCCGAGAAGAAGAGACTAGGAAAAGAGAGAGAGAGAGAGAAGTAATGCGAACAAACGGGCACTAGTCTTTTTCCAATCTGGCATGCCACATTAACCTTCATTGTGTCAAGCTAGCAATTTCGTCTGCAGATAGACAACAACCCATCAAGTGGACCATTATTTGTATTATTTTAAAATAAATAATAATCCTAAAATATTTCTTACTGTATATATTAAAATTATTTTTTTATTATGTCATGCTGGATTGGCTTAATTTTTAATCATTAAAATTTGGGTTATATAATCTGGTCATGTGGTTCATTACCCACATATATTTATCCCTCTCGTGTTGACGAGAGTCAATAAATTATTTTATTGTAATAAATATAAAAATAAAATATAATAATAATTTCATTTAT
Organism: Saraca asoca; assembly: GCA_026873985.1. Taxonomy (NCBI): domain Eukaryota; kingdom Viridiplantae; phylum Streptophyta; class Magnoliopsida; order Fabales; family Fabaceae; genus Saraca; species Saraca asoca. The sequence goes on along the minus strand of JANHAO010004600.1, from coordinate 3,795 downwards.
AATTGTGTTAAAATAAAATTATTGAAGGACGATTTTATTTTTATTTTTCTTTCCTTTTTTATTTCTTTTTTATTTTCATTTCCTCCCATCATTTCAGCCGTTATTATTTTAATGTTGATTTGAGACAAATAAAAAAAATTGAAGATAAAGACTGCAACCTTTGTTAAATAAAAAAAAAATTGGGTAAAAAAGCAATAGTGGTAACAGGTAGGCATATTTTTTTTTTGTCATGTAGCACCTAGGCAATTAATTACTTATATATAGGCCCAATTGTGCTCTTGAATTTCGTGCTCAATGTTGAGAAAACTGCGCTCCTCGCATTGTCATGTGTTTTAAAGTATGTTGCACGGATATCAACACATGGATATGAGGAAATACAGATACAGATGCGAGGATACGATATTTTCAAAAAATATAGGACACTAATACGTGAGGATACATATAAATAATAAAAATATAGGAGTATATTTATAAATATTAAAAAATATTGTACTTATTTATAAATATATATTGTAATTATTATTTTTTATATGAAAATAAGTAATTATAATATTAAATAACAGGGCATAACAAATAATAAATTAGAAATCACGCGTGTTTAAATAGAGAATGTGTATATGAACTTTTTAAAATTATGGATACGGTCCCGGAATCGAACTTGACACACGTGTCAAAATAGAGAATGGGCTTCCGAACTTTTTGAAATTACGAACACGACCCCGACACTTTTCGTATTAGTGTCAATGAGTGTCGATATCGAAAACGTTTTCGACACGCAGACACGACTATTATATGAAGTGTCGGTATATCGTAGGTTGTAAACGTTGTTCTTATAAAAGCCCATATAAGACCAAGATTTTCATTAAAGCATAATTAAGGCCCCTCATGACAAAAACCAAAAAAGCCCCTCCTCATTGTACTGAAAAAAAAAAAAAACCTTACATTTACGTTCTTTAAGATTTTTTTAATTACATGTACACCCCTCTATTTTTATAAATATACACCAACATTATTTTTCCATATATACTAACATTCATTTTCCTTATATTTAAACTTATACTCACCTCCTCTATCATAGAAAAATAATGAAGGTAAGTATATATTTTTTAAAATAAAAAGATATAAATATAATTAAACTAAATCTCAATAAATATAAATATAATTAAAAAAAAAAAGCAAGATTGCCCAACATATCAAAGAACGAGAATATAAGAGAATTTGCACCATCAACTACAATTATTTTCATTTAAAACCCACAAAAATGTGTATAAACATGCGTGCAATTGTGCATTCTACAATTAATGTTTTGATTATTTGTTTGCTAATTTCAAACCCTGAAAAATTTTGCTCATGTATTTGTCTTTAGAGTTTAACTAGATATTGGTGTGGAGCAACTGAAATTTGCGATGAAGAGAGTCAACAATTAGTGAGCGAGCATGTGTGTTCTCAAAGTGAATGATTGGTTACTTAAGAAGGACAAGGACAGTGCAATGCACTCTATGGACCATCCTCACCTGTGATTCAGCTCAATCCATCCAACTTCAAGTGCAAGGTAAAATAAAATTTAGAATTTTCTTCTCTTTGTTTGTTTTAAGCTTTTTTGTCTTTTATCCATTTCATGATCGATGATAATTTCTACTTTGGTTTTCAATCTAATGATGCAAAATAAAAAATTTACATCAGGTCAAATGAATTTTATTTGGGTATTGCATATTATTATTATTGGACGTGTGTTTGCTCTTCTCTTATTAAATGAAGTAGTTTTCAATTTTGCCGGGCAATGTCTTTGTTCTTAAAACACTATCTTAATTGGTGTTCAGATTGTAGATATATTATAGAAAAATAAAATGACCATGTTGATAAATTTGATTTTTTTAAAAGTTTACTTTTGATTACTTTGTTTTACCATCCATAAGTTTGGTAGCATGATTTTTTCATCTTCTATCCCGAATCCACCGTCAAAATTTACAGTTCTTTTATATCGGTAAAATATTAAACCGTATCACTAAAGCCCAATTTTGTGTAATGAGTGAAGTCCCAGATACTGTCAGCAGGCAAAAAGCAACAAAAGCCTCCAAGCTCCTTGCACCTACAACAACCCGAAGTTGACAAACAAATCCTACAAACAAAAAAAAAAATCAATGTTTTTGGAGGCAGTTAATTAGCGATAGTTAAATAAATCATTACTAAATTTCAAATTAGTAGCGATTTAATTAACTGCCGCTAGTATATCATTTTATTTTAAAATATTATAATAGTTACTAGTGTAACTATCGCTAAATGTAACATATTTTTTCAAATTAACACGATTTTGCATCTTTACTGGCAATCATTGTTGTTGATAGGGTAAAACTCAATCTCTCTCTACTTCTACCTCCTAGCCAATTGTGACTCTCTAGATGAAGCAGCCGTGTTGTCTCTATGTTGATCCACTTTAGTGCCTTGCTTCAACGCTCTGTGTCACTATTCCTCCACCTTGCTTCGACACTTCTTCCTTTGCCTTGCTGATGCTGCTTCCTCCTCCTTTGCTACTTCTGTTAAGGTAAATTCTCTCTTTTCATTAACTTAGATTTATTTAGGGATTTTCCAAATTATCTAGGGATTTATTTAGGGATATTTCAAATTCTTTTGCATTAAAAAAACTTATGTATTGATCTTCCTATAAATGATGATTATGATGTGTGCTTATTTCAAGTCTGAACCATTTTATATTTATTTGCTTGTTGTTTACTGTTAATGGTTTGTTTATATGACTAGACTAGACTAGATCAATTTCTGTAAATGTTATTATTATTATCTGATAATAGTTTGATTGGATAATGTGAGATGGTGCTATCAATTGTATTTCACTTCCATTAGCATGTGGCCATTTTCAACTTAGGGAGCTAAGTTTGGATTTATGTATACTGGTATACTTTTTGCAACATAGCATAGATTGAATTGTACATTGCTTTATTATGGACAGTCTCACTTGCTTTTGTCCTATGGTATAATTGTTTTTATTGCCTCAAGTGAGGATGGCTTTGCAAAATCTATAGTTTTGCAAAATCCAAGAGTTTGGGGCACATAGGGCATGTCTGATACCCACCCATCTCCTCCACAGCCTACATAGACTTCACAGCCCATTCAGCCCACACAGTCCCAGCCCACTCAACACAATCCACATAGTCCCAGCCCACTCAGCCTATACACTCCACATGACTCACACAGTCCACACATTCACAGCCCATTCAACCCATCTAGTGCACCTATCTCATCAGACCCACGCAATTTACACATGCACAGCCTATGCAGCTCACCTTACCTACCCAAAACATGCAACCCGATGCTTATACGGGTTATGAGATGGATGATAAGCTATATGATGCTCATGATGCTAATGCTCTTGGTCCTAGGAAGAGTAGGCCCAGACGTGGATGGTAATGTAATGTGATAGATAATTATAATATATCATTTTCTTATGTGTTTGAGTTAATATTGCACTAATATTTTGTACTTCTTTCAACTGATAAGGACGGTATGGTCAAGGCTAAAAAGCTCTGGGTTGATCAGGTTTGGAGCTTGGATGGAGAAAAAATAATAGTTGGAATAGACAATCTGTTGGGTTTCATGACAAGAAGCACAGCGGAAATTTTAAAATTTGAAACCCTAGCCACGGATCCATGTGTAGAATATAAACCAGTTAGTCCAGAAAAATACCTTTGGTGTTGCGTTTATTGCAATGTGCAGCAACATAGGTCACGGTTCCCTTTTGATGTTGCGGTTTTTGATCCAGAAAAACAGCAACACGTCCGG
>JANHAO010004599.1:0-23925 GCA_026873985.1 Saraca asoca | reverse complement strand
TTCTATATCTCTCTTTACAATGATCCCTCCCTTTCTATTTATAGAAAGGAGGGAGGTTACAAATGTAATTTCATGATCAACAGAAAGATAACCCCCGCCGCTTAGGGCATTTAATGCTTGCATTCGGGTAATTAATGCTAGGCAAATCATTGTAGGTCTCCCGGGGAGCTGATGTGTAAGCTTGAGGTCTGAGTTGTCAACTAGGGGTGTATGCTTTAGGCAGCTAACTGGATTCCATACGATTGTTCGTTGGTAGCGAGCAAGTCTGGGTTGAGCGTATTCATGATCCCGGTTGGCCCTCGTCCTCCCAGCGTGGGTCGCTATCTCGGGAAGGTGGGTTTCTCGTTAAGGGGCTCGAGACCTGCTCAGCGATCCGCGCTCTCCTATCTGTGACTCTGCGAGATGTTCGTAGCTCATGCTGGGATCTTCGCTCCGTGAATTAGGACTCCGACTTGGGCCTTTGCTTGGTCGATGACGTCTTCCTTTACGCTTTGGATGCCCCTGGTTACTCCTCCGGGTAATGCCTATAACAAATAATGATACCTATCGTTACAAATTTACATTCAAACTATAACCCCCAACTATTATAAAAGGGGATTAAATTATTGTACATGACATATTTAATCATCAGATACAATACATTTAGCAAAGAGTAATAAAAGTCATAGACGTAGGTGTCAAATTGACTTTAGCCAAATCACGTTAAAACTTCTGGTGTTTCCTTGTTCTTCCTCTCTCTCTCTCTCTCTTTTACGTTCAATCTATAGTTTGGACTCTGAACTTGAGTTGACCGAATTAGATCATCAATAATAAGTAAATAGAAAATGAATAATGGAATAAAATAAAGAGAATATAGTTATCTTTCTTTTTATTTGGTTGGAACGAGAGAAAAAGAAATATAATTTGAATAGATTTTTTTATTGAAAAATATGTAAAATGATAAATATATATATCTTTAAAAAAAAATTACTAATGCTAAATTTTATGAGGATAGATGTTCTTTTCTACTCATCGAAGAGGAGAAAATTTGTTATGACTCCCATGCTCATTTGTCTTTCTTTTTGCCATCAAGCAAGAGAAAATATAACTTCTCATTTTTTATTTTTTTTTGGTCTTTTCCTCTCATCCAAACAAAGGGTTCCACTGGATCGATTTGTTAGATCGAACACTTAGCACTAAGTTAAAAGGTATAGTTATTAGTCAAAATGTAAACTTATTCCTTTATGACTTCTCACTATCCCATTAGAAATTGAGCAACTGCTATCATTATAGATACTATATATGAACAGGGATGTTAAATTCAAAAACATAGAGGAAGATGCTCACAGTAACAATACCGATAACATTCTTATCCAAAAATTTACAATTAGGTGTAAAATTTTTAAATACATGAAGGAATGTAGAACTAGCAAACTTTGCAATGGCTAGTGAAAAAGTCAAAACAGTAATCATTAATAATATTAGCCGGCAATGTAATCATTTATATACTATATGCTTTTGAGAAATAAGTGGTTTTATCTCCTCCGTAATAAGTGAAAGGTTAATGGTTAATTTTTTAAAGTTGGCTGAAGGAATCTATAAAAGGCCATAACCATGTGACATGCCATTCACGTTCGACATAAAGAAATTAACGAGATGAGGTCCATCCTTCTTTTGTTTCTGTTCTTCATCCGAATTGTGTCCTGTGCAGCACAATCACTGAATGACTATTATGACACGCCTCCCCGATCACCAATAAAACCTCCACGCCTAAGCCCACCTCAGAGTTTCCGGCCTCCCAGACCGCCACTAACTCCTCCACCCCTAAGCCCTCCTGACGGCAACCGCCCTTCGCGACCCCCACCAACTGCTCCTCGTCTAAGTCCTCCTGGCCGCTACCGGCCTCCCCGACCACCACTAACTCCTCCACCCCTAAGCCCTCCTGACATCTTCCGCCCTCCGCGACCGCCTACGACTCCTCCACGCCTAAGCCCTCCTCGTGGCTACCGCCCTCCTCGCCCACCACGAACTCCTCCACGCTTAAGCCCTCCAGATGATCTCCGTCGCCCTCCTCCACCGCCACTAACTCCTCCACGCCTAAGCCCTCCTGCCCGGTTTCGCCCTCCCCGACCGCCACTGAGTCCTCCACGCCAATGCCCTCCGGATGGTTCCGGGCGTCCTCGACCACCACTAATTGCTCCACGCCTAAGTCCTCGTGGCCGCTATCGGCCTCCCCGACCGCCACTAACTCCTCCACCCCTTAGTCCTCCGAGCGGCTACCGCCCTCCCCGAACCCCACCACGAAGCTCGCCACCAATCCCACCTCAACGCCCTCCGCAAAAGGATGAAGGCCACCATTTCGAGCATCACCGTTTCAAACTATCTCTGCAATGGCCAAACTCTTACTGCTTTTCGAATGATATTAATGACTGCAGACCAACAGTTCCGCAGTATTTCACTATCAATGGACTTTGGGCAGAGAAACACATCGATAGAGGCAGAAGTGAAACTCAAACGAACTGTAGTGCATCCGATAGTTTGACAGATGACACAGTAAGTACTTTTTTCCACTTTAATTTCACTTTTTTATGATACTTTCAATTGCAACTTTTCTTATGATGGTCGGCGTTGTTATATTATAATCTTATTTATATATAAGGTGATAACAAAGTTAAGTAGTTAAGTGTTCTTTAAGAGTACATTATCTTGACATATGATAACTTCGTTTCATATAATTATAAAAAATTGAAAAGCAAAGGAGCTTTGAAAAGAAAATTTCACTATTCAATAAAAAGTACTATTCACATCATCTGAGTATGACAAGGTGACATATGACAATTCTTTGTTTCTCACAAATATAATAATAAGTGAAGTGAAAATTTAAGCAAATTAAAGGGTTAAAAAAAAAACCTATTGTCAGATAAAAGAACTGAAAATTGTTTTTGGTCTGGAAACTGAAATGTTAGATTATGACGTTATTGTATTTAGTATAATAATAAACAAGTGAAAATAAAAAATAAAATTTGAAAAACAGAAAAAAAAACGAGAGATTAGACAATAAAAAGGCAAAAAGATGACAAATTACAATAAAGAGAATAATAATATGTTGATTGTTTTTGTTTACCGTTTCTTATATATAAAATGAAACCAATTTCGAAACGATATACTAGTCACGAGACACGAAAGAATGACACTTTTTTTTTTCATTTTACTGTATAGTATGTAGAGTGCTATCATATACGAGATAGATAAGATTTTGGAATGATTTTTTAAATGTGAAATAAATATACGTGTGCTTTAAACTAATTCAAGTATAGAAATTGATTGCATTAGTATTTACATCCAAAGCAATGGACCTATTTTTTCTAGTATTATAGTAAAATATAAAGTGAATGCTACATGATACAATTCATTGAATTGCATTGTTCATTGGCTGTATTACACAGTAATTATCAAACTCATCTTTAATATTCGTAATTGTGTAGATCGATAAGCACAAATATGAACTACTCAAGTTCTGGCCTGATCTATCAACATATAGTTACGAAGACAGCAAGGAAATGTGGAAACAACAGTGGAAGAAATATGGATCGTGTGGTTCCGACGTGATGTCCCCAGAACCTTATATTGAGAGTGCACTGAAGCTCAGGAAAGCCTATAATATGCTCCAAATATTGAAAAGTGGAGGTAAAATACTGTTACAAATATAATTAATCTCACAGTAATCTTTTCTTGATAGCTTATAAGCTTTGGGAATTAATACGTTCTTGGAACGGTATTAAAACCTTTTTCTGACTAAAAAGATTAGAAGTTCTGTTGAGAGCTTTTAGCTCGGGTGTTATTTGATGACTTTTTGGAGATTTTGTTTTCTTTTACATATCGAATTCTTACATATCTAAGTCTAATGACTTTGTTACTTTTACTGTCCAAAAAAAAAAAAAAAGGTTAAAGGTTCAATCTCACCATTGGTGCTTACTCAAATTAAAATTGAAGGCCAATTTATTTTGTCGCAAAATATTTTTTATAAAAAAATTAATTAATAAATATTATTTTTCACAACATAACCCCTCATATAACACAAACAAGTGGAACATTTTCTGACGCTAACATTTTCAGGTATTCTACCAAATGGAAAATCATACAAGGTGGACAAAATACTGACAACAGCTGGAAGAGGCTTAAGAAATGTGGTGGACATCGTCTGTGGGTCAGACAGAGTGGGAAGTGTTTTCCTTTTGGAAATCAATGTGTGTGTTAGCAATGACGGAACCCACATTACAGATTGCGATGGCCTCAGTACAGGCTGTGAGCAAGATCCTATTTTTCCTGATCCAGTTTTCACATGATGGACTGATCACCAAGACATGCAAAATTAGCTATATCTTATGGTCTTGCAATTTTAATAACAGAGAATAAATGTCAAATATGCCAAATGATGTGACAATTTGCTTCTTGCATGTCCATCACTTGCACATCTTAATTTTGTCCAAAGCCCGAAGGCATTGTAATAATAAAAATAATATCTGGGTTTCATGTGTAAAACTATGATATAAGAAAAGGATATTATGTGTAAAAATATTATCGTCTTGCATGTCCGTCACTCTACTTGCTTCTAGCCACTTCTGCTGATTAATTTGATCCGAAGTTTATTGTTGTTATTATTTTTTTTAATGTAGGAAGGCCCCAGATTTTAGGCGAAGAAATTTGAGTAGAAATTCTCTAACTTTGGAAGAAAATTATCTAATCATCAAATTATTGCTTCCTTGGGTTCTATTTTCTTTTCATGAAAGAAATTTTGGAAATATGATTGGCCCGAGTCATTTTGTTAAGGACCCAAAAAGCCTAAACTTTCATATATTTTATAAAACATTTAAATGGATTTGTAAATGAAAACATGAAAACTTTGCCAAATTTCAAAGTACTAATAATACATAAATGTGATTGTGCGTATTTAAAACTTGAATGCAAACTTTTCTTAAAATAACATAAACAAACTACATGCAAAAGTCAAAACTCGGAAACACAAAGGGCTGGCGATTGGGCATCATCAGCTTTACTAAAGTCTTCTCTAATCCGCATAACTAAAATTTAACCTCAAAGGGACGTATGAATGTGCCGTACTGCCAAAGACTTCACAAGAGAACCTAAATCTATAGAGCATTAGAAATGGAGTGAATATAATCACTCCGGGAATAAGATTTCCACTTTTAACCTTTAGCTGAAAAACATTTGGTCATACAGCAAAATATAGCATATGCATGTACACTATCATTTACTAACATGTTATTTCCTTCTATTATAGAGGCATACCATAAAATCTATCCATTTGTGTCATACACGTACAGCTCTTAAACTATTTTAAGTTTCTACAACAATAACAAAATATCCAGCTCACAACAAATTCATTTAACAACATCATCTATACAGAGAAAAGCATATGCAAACTTTCATTCAAATCAGCCACTCAAATTACATTACATATTGTACATATGGCATAACATTCATACATCCATACAAATATACATATAAGACATGAAGGTCATAGGGTCGTTATGATAACATTTTCATAATCTTAGTATTATATCTTTGACATACTTTTTATTATTTGTGCATGATATCTTCATCATGCCTTTTATGATCTGAGCATGATACTTTCACCATATTTTTTATAGTACTTATCTATCATGTATGCATACTTATAGACATACAAATGTACAAAAACATACACACACCAATACTTTCAAGGCAGCAACAACAAAGTATGACACTCTCACCATATTCATTATAAGAGCATGATACCTTCATCATGCTTTTCATAATAAACCCTCGTACCTTTCTAACCATAATTCTCTGATAGATACACTTAGTTATTCCCTACCTTTAATCGGGATAATTTATAATTACAAGTAATATCAATCTATATCTCCAACCAAAATTACCCTCCTATTCATAGATAAATTGTAATACCCACCATATCATAACGACTCTATGACCTTCATGTCTTATATGTCTAATGACCATAATTACCCTTAATTCCCTAGAAAAATTAACTTACCCCAACAGCAAATCAACTGCTATTACTACTTTAGTGAAACAGCTACAAACGACAATAAGTTGATTATAGAAATTTAGCTAGCATTGAATTACAATGAATAATTAATTAATGGATCCTATTAACTAATCATCCAAGGCAAATGTATGCAGTAAAATCAAGGAATCAAGAGAATCAAAATATAAATAAATTAAAATTAAGAACAAATCTCACAGTTAAGAAAGAATCGGTGCAAAAATTCCCTTAGATTGAAATAAAAGTTCAGTTACACATCAATAGAGAAATAAAATGTAGAAATTAAAAGAAAGAGTAAACCTTATTTGGGATTAGAGTCTTCTCCTAGCAGAACTCCTATCTTTCTCCAAGGTAGAGACAATACAAAATATGAAGGTAAAAGATATTACAGCAAAGGCACAACTGACTATTTATAGGCTTAATGCATTGTTTCTTGGTTAGGCTGCTGATTAGGGTTGGAAGGAGGCCTATTTGGACATGACACTCTACAAATGAAATGCAGGTCCCTCACTTACCTTTCAAATGGCCATGGCCTTGCATAAAAACTCCATTCCTAGGTCAAGTTATGGGGTAAAAAGCAAAATAGCTTTTCAGAGTAGTTCTTGTAATAGATTTAAACACTTAAGTTCATAGCCATATAATCAATTCAAAATGGTGTATTTTGCCCTCGAGCCCTCATGAAAGTATTAGGATTGGATCTTAGCTATCCTATGGGCTTAAGTTTGCACAAAAATGATGGGTAGAGCTCTACTTATGATGAAAACTTCGAAACTAATTTTGAGTCATAGCATTACACTTTATTCCAACTTCTAGCCTTTATTTGACCTCTAAAACAACTAAGGTGAGCCTTGAGCTCTTCATAACATTTTAGCCCTTTCTTTTAGCTTTCCAAGGATATAAGAATCATCCAAAACTAACATGCAAAACCCATGATATGCCTAAAACCTAGAATAGAGCAAATGTACCAAATAAATTCAATTAAGCACAAAAAGTGAGCAAACCACAAAACCAATTTCAAGCATCCAATTAAGCACATAAACATGACAAAAGACTAACCATAAAGGGATATAAATTATATTCATCAAATTCCCTCCACACTTAGCTTTTACATGTCCTCAGGTAAGACACTAAAAGAAAAATAAACTAGACTCAAAAGAATAACACAAACTCTAAACTTTTTCAACAATGATCAAAATAAAAAACCAAAAGCAAGGAAACAACCAAAAGTTTAAGGGACATAGCATATCTCATGAAGCATATTCTTGACAACTCAAAACTTGAAATTAATTAGCAAAGCAATTTTATTCAAAAGGCAAGTAGATCAACTTGGTAGACCTCACAAGGTAAGCTCTCCATGTAACTCTCTTTGTGTTTAAGATGAAAAAAGTGTTTCACTCAATTTCATTCCATGAAAATGCGTTACCATAAGCTTACTTATCATTTAATCTCCACTACTTAAATCATATGCATTGCACAAATCAAAAGGATTTTAAAAAAGTTGTGATGTGGCCAAGGGAAAGGGGATGAAATGAATGATATGGATATGAAAGTGTAAAACTAAAGAGTCTAATAGAGCATTATGGCATAGATCCAAACAAGCAAAGGGGGCCATTAAAAACTAGAATCTACATCACAGCTTTCACCTTTTTCACATCTCTTTTTTTCTTTCCTTTTTTTTCCTTTTTTATTTTCTTTTTATTTTCAACTTTTTCTTTTTTTTTTTTGGAAATTTCATTTTCTTTCAAACATAATTAGCACATCCCCACACTTGTTCAAGAGCCCATCCCACTAATGATTTAAATGCTTTACTAATCCCTAAGGTTAGGAAATAGTAAAGACATTCAAGACTTAACTTTCTAGTGGGCTACATAACAAGAAAAAGGTCAATTAGGCTCAAAGGGGCTAAATAATGGTACATTGCAAGGAAGGCTAAAAGGGCAAAAGTGGATCAATCAAAGAATGTCTTAATCATATTCATGCATGCAAGTGCTAATGTAATCTCAAAAAGATTAAAGTAAGTTCTAAAGCAGCAATTTCATAGAGGAAAGTCACACATAAGAAAGAAGAGGAACTTCATAAAAATGTTAAAAATTAGCTCAAAATCTCATAGCCTATATGTTTACCTAAAATCAATTGACATACACTTCAAATTCATCACAATGCTAATCAATTTCAAGAATCAAGAGGCAAGACAATTTATCCAATCATTCTATAGAACCATTAAAATCAATTGCAGCCTACTCAAGGCCTAAACAAACACATTATCAATGAAAAACACCTAAAACAACAAAAACAAAATTTTTTCTTTTTTCCATAATTTTTTTTTCACACTATCAAAGCAAAACAAAACAAACCTAAAATCTCCCCACACAGTTAAATTTTACATTGTCTTCAATATAAGTACAAAATCAACAACAAATTATGGACAAATAAAAAAAAGGAAAGAAAGCAAATGCTTTGGTTGCCTCCTATGAAGCACACTTGTTTAACATTGTTGGCTTGATGGTCCATTAGTTCTTTTCTCAACCAACATTATTGATGACTATCAAAACTAGCCAAAAATAGTACTGAACTACTAAAGCTACTAGTAGCTACAATGAGTCCAAGTCATGCCCACAGGGATTGGAGATTGATTCCTTTATGTTAAAATGTAATAAAATAGGGGTGGATGTTATCTAAACAAGGAACATAGGAATTTAAAAAGGCAAGTTAAATGCATAAAAAAATAGAAATAAGAGATTGGGAAAACTAAAGAGGATAGCTCAATCCAAGGGACTCTTGCAACGAATTTATTAACTGATCCTTGACACTAATATTTCATTCCCCTTTTGATTACTTAGCTAAGATATTAATTAAGCCTAACACCTAATTAAACCTTGTTAATTTCTCCCTAAATTAGTTAACTAAGCCCAACATCCATTAACACTTATTGTTAAATCAATCAAACCCCAGTACCCTAACTAATTTACTAATAGCATTAAATTCTAAAAACACGAAGTATAATTAATTGAATTACTCTAGCAGTAACCCACTTAATTACCCTTAACTCTCTAGGAGAATTGACTCACCTCAATAGCTTGTCAAAACCATATTGCTACCCCACAACCAAGTAGCCACAAACAATGAAATTGCCTATGGGGTTCAACTAGCATTAAACCACTTTGAATAATTAATTAATGGGCCCTTAATCAACTATCCATAGCAATTTTAGGTAATAATAATAGAGAATTAATAGAATCAAAATAAGAATAATTGAAAATCAATTCAGGTCTCACAATCAAAAATAAAAGATGTATAGAAATTCCTTTAGATTGAGATAAGTTTAGTTGTACATTATTACAAAAATAAAAGGGAAAGAGAAAACCTAATTAAAGGACAACTATCTAATTAGAGTTTTAGTGCACTGCCTCTTACTTAGGTTATCGTTTAAGGTTGGAAGGAGGCTTGTTTGGATGTAACACTCTACATGTGAAAAGTAGATCTCACACTTAGCTATCTAATGGCCTTAAACTTGTATTAAAATTTGATCTCCAACTCAAATTATGGGCTAAACACCAAGATAGCTTTTTAGAGCATTTCAACTCCTGTAATAGATTTAAACACTTAAGTTTACAACCATATAATTAAATCAAAACGATATAGTTTGCTCTCAAGTCCTTCATGAAAGTTGTAGGGCTGCATCTTGGCTATCCAGTAGGCTTGAGTTTGCATTGAAATAATGGATGGAGCTCCACTTATGATGAAAAAACTAAAATCAAGTCTGGGTCATAGCATTACACTCTATTCCAATTTCCAAGCATTATTTCACCTTTAAAACTTTTGAACTAGGCTTTAGACTCTCTATGATATTTTTAGCTCTTTTTCTTTGATTTCCAAGGACACCAAAATCACCCAAAACTAAGGTTTAGAATTCTAGATAAGCCTAAAAACCTAAAATAGTCTAAAAAAATAGTAAATTTACCTAATAAATTCAATAAAGAAAAAAAAACTTAACAAACCACATAACCAATCTCAAGTCTCCAATTAAGCACATAAAAACAACCCACATCCTCAAGCAAGACCCTAAAAGACAATTACACTTGACTCAATACAAAGGCTCAAACTCTAAAATTTTTCAATAATGATGAGACTGCAAAATCAAAAGTAAGGAAACAACCAAAGTTTTAAGGGACATGGCATCCCATGAAGCATAATTTTGATCACTCAACACTCAAATTCAACTAGCAAAGCAATTTCATTTAAAAGGCAAGTAGATCATCTTTGGTAGACCTCCCAAGGTAAGCTCTCCATGCAACTCTCTTTGTGTTTAAAATGAGAAAATGTTTCACTCAATTTCATTCCGTGAAAATGCAATACCATAAGCTTGCTTAGCATCTAATCTGCATTACTCAAATCACATGCATAGCATAAATCTACAGAACTTCACAAAGTTGTAATATGGCCAAGGGAAAAAGGGTGAAAAGAATTGAGAAGGATATGAAAGTGCAAAATTAATAAGATTAATAGAGTATTGTGGCATAGATCCACACAAGTAAAGGAGCAATTTAAAACCAGAATCTACATCATAACTTTGACATTTTTTTTCATTTCTCCTATTTTTTTCCTTTTCTTAACTTTTTCACTTTCTTTTATTTTGAGCTCTTTCTTTTTGGAAGTTTTCTCTTTCTTGAAATTCAGTTTTCTTTTCTTTAACTTTCTTTCTTTTCTTCTCTTGTTTTTTTTTTTTTTTGCTTGACATGCATTGAGTCCTTTTTTCCTTTTTCTTTTCTTTTTTTTTCATTTGTTTATTCTTTTCTTTTCTTGGCTTCAAACTCATAATTTCCCTTTCATGAAACATTTAGGATACCCCTACACTGGTTCAAGAACCCATCTCACTAATGAATTAAAGCTCTACTAATCCCTAAGGTTAGGAAAAGGTAAAGACATTTAAGGTTTAACTTTCTAATGGGTTACATAACAAGAAAACAAGGTCAAATAGGCTCAAAGGTGCTCAATAAAGGTACATTGCAAGGTAGGCTAAAAAAGGCAGAAGTGACTCAATCAAAAAATGCCTTAATCGTATTCACGCATGCATGTAGCAATGTAATCTCAAAAAGAATCAAAGCAAGTTTTAGAGTAACAATTTCATGAAAGAAAATTACACACAAGCAAAAAAAAAAGAGGAATCTAATAAAAATGATGAATAATGGCTCAAGATCACATAGGTCATTATTCTACCAAAATCAATCTACAAACATTTCAAACTCTAACACAATGCCAATCAAATTCAAGAAACATAAACCGGGACAATTTATTGAAGCATGCTATGAAGCCATCAAAATTAATTGTAACCTACTCGAAGCCTAAGCAAACTCATCATGAATGAAAAAACCCAAAACAACAAACAAAGAATTTTTTATTTTTAACCAATTTTTTTTTGAATTTTTGTTTTCACAGTCAAAGTAAAGCAATGACAAGATACAAAAGAAAACAATTGTAAAATCTCCCCCCACACATAAATTTTACATTGTCCTCAATGTAAGCACAAAATCAACTACAAGTCATGGACATATAAAATAAAAGACATAGGGAGAGAGAGTAAATGTTTGGATTACTTCCCATGAAGCACTTATTTAACATCATTGGCTTGACAATCCATTGGGTCTTTTGGCCAAGATCATGAACTCTAGGAATCCAAAATTTTTTTTGCCACCCATGAATTTAAGAATCCATCTTGAGATGTTTAAAATTTTTGCTACTTGCATCTGATTGACCTAGAAAAATAGAATTAGGAACATAATCATGCACTACATGGTCAACAACATCAATAAAATTCATAGAATAATCATCAAGAGGAGATTCCTTAACATCATCAAAGATATTATAATGTAAAGCATGACCATTAAACTCCACACTAAGAAAACCAGCATACACAACAATTAGTAGGGAAAATAAAAGCATTCACCCTCACTGACACATCCTCAAGCTATCCTATAGGAATCACATTAGACCTATTTACTAATTGAATCACAACATCTATTCTTTTTAATGGTCCCAAATTCAAAGATGCATAAACTGAATATGGCATGACATTTATGGATGCATATAAGTCTAGCATGACTAGTGTAGGATGATTCTGACCAATGGAACATGGGATAGTGAAGGAACCTAGATCCTTGCATTTTTAGGGAATTTTTCTTTGAATGATCTCAAATATAGTTCCCCAATGCTTATCCTCTCATTGTCTTTCAATTTCCTTTTGGTTGATGACATCTAGTAAGGGTATGTTCACTTCCACTTTTCTCAAATTTTCTAGAATACTTCCCTTTTGTTCTTCTTTGGCAATTTGCTAGGGAAAGGAGGGAGAGGGAGAGGAAAGGTGGAAGCTGATCCAGAACTATCTTTTTGTTCAATAGATTCTGCTGCTTTTTGCTCTAAAATATTTTTTTACTTCTCTACATTTGGTTGTTCAACTTTACCTTCCACTCCTTTGCCACTCCTTAACAATATTGAATTGACATTTTCTCTGGGGTTTAAGATTGTTTAGGAGGGTAGTCTTCTTGCTGCTTGAGTTTCTAAGCTGGTTAATCTAGTTTCTACAATGTCAAGCCTGGAGCTAATGGAATTGATGTTTTACTTGATTTGTTGAATCTTTCCTTTGATTTCTTGTTGAAACTACATATTTTGCTGAGCCATGTTCTTCATTAGATCTACTAAAGCTTCATTTGAAATTGAATTTTGGTTTGGCTGTCGCATGGTTTATTTTAGTTGTATTTGTTATGGCTGCATGGTCTGGTAGGGCTGCATATGCTAAAATGAATTTTGTTACAATGAAGTCTACTACCCAACATAATGCTCATATCATAGATCAGGATGGTCTTTCCAGTGAGGGTTGTATATGTTGGAATAAGGATTGTATGCCTATTGGTTTTGGTTTGGAAATCTACTCCACATTGCATGCACTTGTTGAAAGAAGTCAATCTCTTGGAAGCTTAGACATGCTTCATTGAAATGGCTAAAGATTAAGCAAATTCCATGTATTACTGTACCTATTGTTTATCTCTACCCTACAGCCTACTGCTGCCATAGTTGTTGAACCAATAAAGGCTTGTTATTTGCCTTTCAAGAGCGGAGGTATGCAACTTATTGTCCTTGATGGCTATGCAATTTGTTCTACTCCTAAACTATTATGAATTAGCAATCATGTTGGATATCAGCATCCTTACAGCATCAGACGTCTTGTCCACTAAAGCTCCTCCACTTGTAGCATCAATCATGCTTCTATCCATAGGGAAGAGAGCTTTATAAAAATACTAGATCAAGAGCTGATACTAATCTAATAGTATAAACAACTTGCATTTAGACTCTTGAATCTTTCCCAATACTTATACAAGGTTTCTCCACCAAGTTGTTTGTTACTATAAATTTCTTTTCTAATGTTAGTAGCTCTAAAAGTAGGGACATATCTCCTAATGAAAAGTCTGGTCATCTCATGCCATATGTTAATAGAGTTAGAGGAAGATAGCAGAGACAATCCTTAGCTGAATCAACAAAGGAGAAAGGAAAGGCACTTAACTTAACTAGCTCCTTTAAAATCCCTTGAGGCTCCATGGTTAAGTAGACCACATGGAACTCCTTTAAGTGTTTGTGATGGTCTTCTCTAGCTAAAACCATGAAAATTAGGTAGCAAATGAATCAAGCCAGACTCTAACTCAAAGGCAGCCTTAATTTCAAGGTAGTTGATGAGTAAAAGCTTTGGTTAAGGTTAGGGGCAGCCAACTCCTTCAAAGTTCTTTAATAAAAGGTCATGTTCTCCATGCTTGAATGGGGAGAGCAACATGCAAAAAACAAGTCTGTTGTAGTGCTTAAGCTTGGAGAGGAAGGTATTGAAGTTGATGCTAAAGAAAGTTTCTAAACTAGGCCAGATTGGTGCTTGCTCACTCTTATCAATTCTTGCAGGGTTTTCTCAATCTTTGGATCATATATTAGCTTAGGAATATGAGAGGATCAAGTCATGGACAAAAAAACTCCACAAGAATTGAATTGGAAAAAATAGGAAAATAATTCAAAATATACTAAAAAATTTGAAAAACCATAGAAAATGACAAAATTTGGCGAAAAGAGGGGGAACTCACAACATAATAGTTAGTTTTTCCCAAAAGACCCAAAAATGATGACCTACCAAATTTGAGCTTCTAACTTTACAAAAATTTTGCCACTCGATCCTACTAGGAAAATTGAAAAATTAAGAAAATTAAGCAAAATTAGAGGAAAACAAGGGGAGAAGGGTTGAATTTAAAGCAGAATACTACTGCTACTATACTAATAATATGTAAAATTACAAACACAAAGAAATTAATTAGTGAATCCTCAGAAATGGTGCCAAAAGTTGACAGCTATTGAAATTGACCAAAAATAATACCGAACTACTAAAGCTACTAATAGCTAGTGTGAGTCCAAGTCATGTACACAGAGATTGGAGATTGATTCTTTTATGTTGCAATGTAAGAAAATAGGGGTAGATGCTATCTAAACTAGGAATTTAGGAATTTAAACAAACAAGTTAAATGCATAACAAAATAGAAAAAAAATAGGGAAAACTAATGAGTAAGCTCATCTAAGTGACTATTGTAACCAATTCATTGACTCATCCTTAACACTAATGTTTCATTCCCCTTTTGATCAATTAGCTAAGATATTAATTAAGTCAAGCACCTAATTAAACCATATTAATTTCTTCCAAAATTAGTCAACCAAGCCCAACACCCCACTGACACTTATTGTTAAATTAGTCAAAGGCCAGCATCCCAACCAATTTACTAATAGCATTAAGTACTAAAAATACTAAGTCTAATTGACTAAATTATCCTAGTAGCAACTCAATTAATTACCCTTAATTCTCTAGGAGAATTGACTCACCCCATCAACTTGTCAAAATCCTATTGCTACCCTACAATCAAATGACTACAAATAATGAAATTGCCAATGGGAGTTCAGCTAGCATTAAACCACTTTGAACAATTTATTAATGGACCCATTAATCAACCTTCCATAGCTATTATGGGCAAGAAGAATAGAGAATCAAAATAGGAATAAATTGGCAATGAAAATGTATCTCACAATCAAGAATCAAAGAGGCGTAGAAATTCCCTTAGATTAAGTTAAGTTTAGCTATACATTATTAGAAAAATCAATGTGAAAAAGAAAACCTAATCAAGGAGTCTTGCCCTAGCAGACCTTCTCTCCCAAAATTAGAGACAATACAAAAATGAAGGCAAAGGATGTTACCAATAGTTATTTATTTATAGGTTTAATGCATGATCCCTTAGTTGGGTTATGGTTTAAGGTTTGTAGAAGGCCTATTTAGACATGACACTCTACTTATTAAAGGTAGGACTATCACTTATATCTCCAATGGCCATGACCTTTCATTAAAACTCAATCTCTATCTGAAGTTATAGGCTAAATGCCAAGACAACTTTTTAGAGTAGTCCAAGCCATAACAGATTTAAACACTTAAGTTCACATCCTTGTAATTAAATCAAAATGGTATAGCACACTCTTAAGCCCTTCATAAACGTTGTAAGGTTGCATCTTAGCTATTCAATGGACTTAAGTTTTCACAGAAATGATTAGTGGAGCTCCACTTATGATGAAAACACTAAAACAAGATCTAGGTCATAGCACTGTACTTTGATCCAACTTCCAATCTTTATTTCACCTTTAAATATCAGGCTTTAGGATCTTGGAAAATTTTAAGCTTTTTTTCTTAGATTTTGAAGGAAACAAGAATCACCCAAAACTATGATTCAGATCTCCAAATATTCCTAAAATTTTAAAATAGTTTGAAATAGTATAAATTTATAGAATAAATTCAATTAAGCACAAAAACTTAGCAAACCAAAAAACCAATCTTAAGCGTCCAATTAAGCACATAAATATGACAAAAGACTAAGTCTTAAGGATATAAAATATGTACAAATTGTATTCATCAATCATCAACATAAATTAGGTCTCCTAGCTCCAATTCCTTTCTTTCATGCTCTTGAAAACTTTCAAAGAATGGCTTGAGCTCATAGCCATTAACCTTGAACACCTTGTCGGCTACTAAATGTTTGATCTCAATTGCATCATAAGGAAATACATTAGTAACAACAAAGAGTCCAATCCAAAACTTACAAGGCCTTAATTGGAGTCTTAAATTATAGAGTAAAACTTTTTGCCCAACTATGAATAGTTTCCTAGCAATTCTCCTATCATGGAATGCCATGGTCTTCTCTTTGTAGATGCATGAATTCTCATAGGCCTCATGCTGAATCTCCTCCAATTCTTTAAATTGTAGCTTCCTTTGCTTATTGGCTTTATCCATCCCCATGTTGCAACTCTTCACCATGCAAAAAGGTTTATATTATATCTCCACAAGAAGGTGACATGCCTTGCCAAAAACCAACTTGTAAGAAGACATCCCAAGGGGTGTCTTGTATGTTGTTCTATAGTTCCATAATGTTTCATCCAATCTTAGGCTCTAATCCTTTTCTACTTGGCTTTACTGATAAACTTGATTTCTCTATTAGATTTTTTAGCTTGTCTATTTGTTTAAGGGTGAAAAGGTGTAAAAGGCTTGTGGAAGACTCTATATTTCCTCAATAATGCCTCTATTGTTTTATTGCAAAAATGGCTTCCTTGATCACTTACCAAAGCCTTGGGAATGCCAAATCTGCTGAAAATGTTAAACTTGACAAAACCTACAACAATCTTAGAATCATTAGTCTTGGTTATTTTTGCTTCCACCCACTTCAAAATATAATCAACAACAATCAAAATAAAAAGGAAACCACAAGATGAAGGGAATGGTCCCATCAAATCAATACTCTACATATAAAAAATGTCACACACAACAAGAGGGTCAAAATGTCCACCACAAGCATAAACATGGGAAAAGGAAAGAATAGACAGAAACTCAGAATCATGCACATATATCCTAATAATCTAATCAATACAATATTTCCATGAGTAAGGATCATTCCACACAAAATGCTTAGCATCAAATTTCAGTTTCACTTTTTTAGCTCTACTTAAATTAGTAGGTAAAGTCCTAGTAACTAAATAATTCATCAAAGCAACATACCAAGAAATATTACCCTACAACTTGAAAAGCTACTTATTAGGGAAAGAATCATGTAGAAGAAATGGATCTTCCTCCCTTATTAGCTTAGTCAAGTGATCTACTACAAGGTTCTCATTTCCTTTCTTATCCTTAATCTAAAGGTCAAACTCTTGTAGTAAGAGAATCCATCTAATCAATCTTGGCTTCGTATCTTTCTTAGAGAGAAAATATTTTAAAGTTGCATGATCAAAAAATACAACAATTTTAGATCCAAGGAACAAAGATCAAAATTTGTCTAATACAAACACTATCGCTTAAAGCTCTTTTTTTTTTCTTTTTTGGAATAGTTACATTGGGTTGGATCAAGAGTCCTTGAAGCATAATGAATCATATGAGCTTGCTTGCCAACCTGCTACCCCAAAATTGCTCCCAGGGCATAATTACTTGCATCATATTTGATTTCAAAAGGCAACTCCTAATTGAGAGGCTGAATGATGGGGCTAGATGTCAATGTAGCCTTAAACTTCTCAAAATCTTCCTCATTTGCTTGGCTAAAATCAAATGGAACATCTTTTTGTGGCAACTTGGACAAAGGCAAAGTTATCTTGGAGAAATCCTTGATAAATCTATGATAAAAACTTACATGGCCAAGAAAAGAGCACACTTCCAACACACATATGGGGTAAGATAAGCTCAAAATTAAATCAACTTTTTCCTTATCAATCTCAATGCCTCTACTTGACACCATATGCCCTAAAACTATCCCTTACTTAACTATAAAATGACATTTTTCAAAATTTAGAATAACGTTTGTCTATACAACACCTATGCAAATGAGTCAAGTTCTCTAAGCATGCATCAAATGAATCACCATAAATAGAAAAATCATCTAAGAAAACCTCTATGCAATGCTCTAAAAAATATGAAGAAAAAAATGTTTACTATGCATCTTTGAAAGTTGGCATGTGCACTACAAATCTAACATGGCATGTTCAAATATGGTCTCACCAATGACACTAGCATGGCAAAGGTACTTGGATCCTTATATTTTTAAGGAATTTTTCTTTGAATGACAACATAAATAGTTTCTCCTATGCTAATTTTTTCATTACCTTTTAAAGTTGTCATGTGCACTGCAAATCTAACATGGCATGCTCAAATATGGTCTCACCAATGACACCAGAATGGCAAAGGTACCTGGATCCTTATATTTTTAAGGAATTTTTCTTTGAATGACAACATAAATAGTTTCTCTTATACTAATTTTTTCATTACCTTTTAGCTTCCTTCTAGTAGTGTATAGCTCCTTGAGGAACTTGGCATACTTTAGGATCTAATTGATCACATCTAGTAAGGATATGTTCACTTCTACCCTTCTAAAAGTCTCTAGGATGCATTTTTCTTGGTCTTTCTTTTTATGTTATATCAGTCTACTTGGGAAGGGAGGGATAGATAGATTAGTTAAGAGTTATTTTTGGTTTAGAAATCTCTACCTCTATTTAGTATGAAACTAGTTATTTGTCTCTAGTCTCTACTTCCTTACCACTCCTCAATAATATGAAACAAGCATTTTCCCTAGGATTCATTACAGTTTTGGAGGGCAGTTTGTTCATAGAATGATTTTCTAGGTTGGTTATCCTAGTTTTTACTATCTACATTTCGGTGCTGAGGGTGCTAATATCCTACTTTATCTATTGAATTTCTCCTCTCATTACTGGAATTGCAAGTTTTGTTAAGCAATGTTTTTTATTAAGTCTGCTAAAGCTTGATTTGAATCTGAGTCTTGGTTCTATTATTGTATGTGTTAGTTCTAGTTTAGCTGTTGCATCAGATATGAAGGTTGTTGATAGGAACTTTGTTGTCCAGCTTGATTACTATATCTTAGGTTAGTGTGATCTCTCTAGCCAGGATTATATGTGTTGGGGTAGGGGTTGTATGCCTGCTAGGTTTGGTTTAGGAATCTTCTATTATTTTTTAGAAATCTCTCTATGGCCTAGACCTATTGGAAGGGCTCAGCCTCCTGGAATAAGGTAGGACATGTCTCAGTGCTATGTCCAGGGGCTGAACAGATGCCACACAATTGTGTCTCTTGTCTATGTCTTATGAGCTACTGGGCCATGTCGATAAGGATTGTCATTTGTTTCTCTAGGTTGGATGAGTGCACCTCATTCACCTCTTCATGGTATAGTTTGGTTTGCTACCAAGTTATTTTGAATTTGTAGCCATGTTGGATATCAGCATTCTTGCTGCATTAGAGGTCTTATCTGACAGTACTCCTTCGCTTGCAACATTAATCATGCTTCTATCCATAAGGAGAAGGCCTTCATAGAAATATTGGATGAGGAGCTAGTCACTAAAATGATGATAAGGACAACTTGCACACAATCTCTTGAATCTTTCCTAATACTTGTATAAGGTTTCTCCTCCAAGTTGTCTAATGTTGTAAATCTCCTTCCTGATGTTGGCAGCTCTGGAAGCAAGGAAATGTCTCTCAATAAAAAGTTTGGTCATCTCATACCATGTGCTAATAGATCCAGGAGAGAGATAGTAGAGCCAATCCTCAACTAACTCAGCCAGGGAGGAGGGAAAGGCTCTTAACTTGATCTACTCCAATGAAATTCCTTGGGACTTCATGGTTGAGCAGACAATATGAAACTCCTTTAAATTCTTGTGAGGGTCTTCCCTAGCCAATCCATGAAATACAGGTAACAAGTGGATTAGACCAAACTTCAGTTCAAATGCAGCCTCAATTTTAGTGTAGTTGATGCATAAAGGTTGTTGGCTAAGGTCTAGGGCAACCAACTCTTTCAAAGTTATTTGATGAAATGCCATGTTCTCTATGCTTGAATAAGGAGAGGAACTTGCTAAAAACAAGTCTACTATAGTACTTGAGCTTGAAGAGGAAGTTATTAAAGTTGATGCTGATGAAGGGTCTTGAATTAGGCCAGATCGGTGCCTGCTCTTTCTTCTCAATTCCTGCAAGGTTCTCTCATTCTCTAGATCATATATTAGCTCAAAAATATAAGAGGATTGAGTCATGTGCAAAAATTTTGGCAAGAGATAAAAATCCACAAGAATTAAGATGGTAAAAATAAGAAAGTAATTTGAAAAATACTAAAAAAATTGAAAAATCATAGAAGATGATGGAATTTGGCAAAAATAAATTAGCTACAAAAATTAAAGTGAATGGTAACCTACCAAATTTGAGCTTCTAATTCCACAGAAAATTTTACCACCCAACCTTACCAAAAAAATTAAAAAACTAGGGGAAATAGGCAAAAGCAAGGGAAAACATGGGGGAAAGGATTCAAATTAAAGAATAATACTAATGTTGATATCCTAATACTATATATAATTGAAAACACATAAATAAATCAGCCAGTCCTTAGCAATGACGCCAAAATTTGACAACCGCCAAGATTGGCCAAAAATAGTCTTAAATTACCTACGTTAGCCGTTACGGTGAATCTAGGTCACATCCACAGATATTGGTGACCTATTTTATATATGTCACAATATGAAACAGGGGGTTGGCTACCTAATTACAAATATGAATTCAATCAAACAGGTTGTATGCAAAGCAAAATAGAATTAGAAATGATGGGAATTCAAATGTAGGAAGACTAAATCCAAGGGGCTCTTGTGACCAATTCATTAACTCTATTATTTCACTCCTATTTTGACCATCTAGCCAAGATATTAATTAAGCACAATACCTATTAATCCTTGTTAATCTCCCCCTATACTAGCCAACCAAGACTAGGACCTAATTTGCTCTTATTACTAAATTAATCAAAGCTTAGCACTTCAACTAATTTACCAATAACTTTAAGTTCTACACATCCAGCACCAGTAACTAGATCTAATGCTAAAAGATTTCAAAATGCTCAAGCTAGCCTTATTCCCAAGCAAAACGCAATAAATGAATACAACACCATGTGGCTTGCAGAAACAAAGAGCTAAAGTTAGGAAATGGACACATGAACCAACTCATGCCACTACATTAATAGCCTAAAGTTGAGAAAAAGGCTTAAGAATAACCAAATCATGTCACTGCATCAACCTAGCCATCTTAAGGGAATAGCAACACTATTAGAAATGAAAACATGAAGCCAACTTCACTGGTTGCTAACATGGTGAAGAGATCTGCCTAGTTAAGTGTTGTTAAGAGATCTAACCAGTTGGATACTGCCAATAGATATGTCCAGAACATATTGTTGAATGTTGTTGCTCAACCCAAGAAAGGCATTTAAACCTATTTTTTACATGTTGTGTAGCTTCTATCTATTTTAGTATTATAAAATGTAAAAATAGCATCATTAAATAGACATTGAATGAAAGGTAAACAACATATATATAGGTGCAGTGGAGTTTTTGTCAATACGAGGGAAACTACAATACCAATTTCTATTAAACAATTGACTTCTAAACTTAATATGAAATTTGACTTCGGTTTGAGTTATGGCTAATCAATTTTAATTTTTTTATTAATCTATTAATTAAATTCTTATTTTATTATACTTCAAAGAACTTTTTTATATTATATAGTCAAATAAAGTTTTTATTGATTGACCAATTAAATTCTTAACAAATTGTTTACTTCTAACTAATTTACTGATATAATAATATTATAATTAAGTTTTCATTTTTCAAGACTACAGAATTGCAAAATTCTCTAATGATCAATAATTTCTTCTATTTTATCAAGATAATGGGAATAGTAAAATAATTTGAAATAAATTCATGCATTTATTTTCTAGTAAATGAAGAAACATAAATAAGATATTGGTTTATTTAAGAACCGAAGTAGATGGACAAATAATTCAAAAAATGCTGGTATATTAAGGGTCATAGATCAGACGTCGATTTTATATTAGGAACCAACATCAATATATGAGATTAAGCATTCGATGTCTAAAGTCTACATGCATTATAAATGGCTGGTGTGTCATCCTGACTCTTGTTCTACTCTAGTTTGCTCTCAATGTTTATTTATTTTTCCCCTTTTCTTTCTTTTTTGTTGCTTTCTTTCATCTACTCAAGCTTACTTTGAATGTTTATAGTTCATTTTGCTGCTCTTTTTCCTTTTTCTTCTAAACAAGGCATATACATGGATCCTTTAAACAAGAGGACAATTGGTGCGCTTGATGTGTGTGTTGTCTTGTTGCTGCAATGGTACAATATTTTCAACAATAATGTTGTTTAATTTTTGCAAGCAAATGCCATAGCATAGCTTGCAACAAGATAAGATATTATTGTGGAAGCTGCTATACCTTTACATGCAATTGGATAACATTTTTGTTGAATTGAAGCTACCATTCCTTCCAACAAAATAAAACATACAACAATCATGTTGTCTTATTACACACAATCCTAGCAATTTCAACAATAATGCTACTTGTTCTTTTTATTTTGACCCAACGCTCTTTATAATGTTACTGTAAAAAAAAAAAATAGAAATGATGTTAATTTTTTAACAAAAACTAACACCACTACTACAAAATGAGAAAACAATGTCAAATTTTTTTATTAATTTATCAATTAAATTCTTATTTGATTATACTTTAAAGAATTTTATTATAATATAATGCATGACTTATTTGATTATAGTCAAATATTTTTTTTTTACTAATTTAGCAATTGAATTCTTTATTAAATTATTTATGCACAATGACAATATTACAACTAATTTTCCATTTTTCAAGATTACGAAATTATAAAATTCTCTAATGAACATTAATTTCTTCTATTTTCCATGAAAACGGAAATAATCAAAATAATTCAAAATAAACTTATGTTTTGATGGGAAGAAAAGATGTTGTTATCCATAAAAAATTGATATGTAAAAAAAATTTTAAATAAAAAGGTGACAGTTTTATATGAGAAAATTGGTGTCATTTCCTTTTTACATGTTAATTTTTAAATCAATGTAGATTGTTCTAACCTATCACATTATTCAAATAGATATTGGTCTTAAAATTGACATAAAATGTGTAAAATAACATACGTAGATATATGTTTCTGTAATAATGTCACGTTGCATCAACACTAATGGAAATATTTTGCTTTTCCGATTTGGTGGAAATGGTCTAGTATTACTTTATGTTATTATTGATATTTTTTCTGGGAAATGTGATCAAACTTATCTAGTACTTTTATACTATACTACTAACTGCTGTATTTTGTTGAAAGTTTAGATAATACAATAGGGAAATCTTTATTTTATTTCCTTCAATTTTCACAATTAATTTCCTTTGGCTGCACTGGTTAGTCATGTTATGTTGCAGTTGCAAATGCGTTTATTTTGTATTTCAAGTGGTGTTTATGCATGACGTACGTGGTGTTTATGTGAATATCAGGTTGCTATTTTCTTTTTCTTTTTTTTTTTTGGAAAAAATAGGGAAACAAATTAATAGGAATACATGTACATAGCCATAAAGCGGAAACTTAAACGAAATAAAATAAAATGAAATGTAATAAAAATTTAATATAAATTATGTTAAATAAATTACAATTTATTGCATAAAATAAATTTAATAATAAATTAATATAAATTGCATCAAATAAATTGTAGCTTACTGCATAAAAAATATTTATTGAAAACTTTTATTGTCTAAAATGAAATGGAATAAGAAACTAATATAATTTGTATTAAATAAATTACAATTTATTGCATAAAACATAATGAATTAAAATAAAATAGGAGTAAATGTAAGAATTATTTTATAATTCTTCTATTGGGCTACAAATAATTATGCTTTTTTGTTTTGTTAAAAACGGGCTAATATATAAT
>JANHAO010004598.1:0-23919 GCA_026873985.1 Saraca asoca | reverse complement strand
GCTTTATGGAGAACTATGTCAACTTCAACTAACACATCACCATAAGGCAATTTTCCTCAACAAAACACTTCAAAACCAGGTAAAATTTTTTAGAAATGAAAAGTTAAATTTAGCAATGAACCACGAATAATCGAAATCTTCAAATTAAAAAATAAAAAAATAAAGAAGAAAAGTCAGAAATCGAAAAAATCAAATTGATGAGAGACGATGGAAACAAAACTTACAAGTGAATTCAATGGCAGTGATACGCAAGAATTCGATGCGAAATTTGAGTGTGGAGAGAAGAACTCTAGAAAATCAGGAAAGCCAAGAGCTCTGCAATAGCAAGGAAAAGAAAACCTCGCAATCACACCTTCACGTCAAAAGGAAATACCAAAACTGAAGAAACAGAGAAGCTTCGACTCAGAGACCTGCACTGCACACCTCGCATTCCTAAAATAGCCGACGGAACCCAGAAGTGAGGGCCGAAAAGAGGACAGCGAAACTGTAGAGGGAAGACCGAAGAGCTGGATTGGAGGACGGTGGACAGAATCGAAGCTAAGAAGGAGGAGAACAACGGCCAAATAACAATGTGAATCCGAATAGAAAAAATGTGAAGAAGAAGAAAAAATAAGAAATTGGTGAAATGAATTAAGAAAAAATAAGAAAAATAAATGGAGTCAAGGATGAACCAAACAATAACAAATGGAAAGGAATGATTGATTCCGTTACTCAAGTGATAAAAACTCCAACCAAATGAGCCCTTAAAGTATTTCTAAAAAATGTATATAGTTTTATTTGCAACAAATTCACATCCAAGTTAAACATAAATTTAACAATACTTTATCAAAAATTGTTGTAGAGAAGAATTAAACTTGCACATGAATACTAAAATAAAATGGATTGTGCTTCAATACAAAATTAAAATTAAAAATTCATAGATGCACATACTTTTATAATTTGTTCAAATTTTTTATAATAAAATGTATAAATTTTCTTTGATTTTAGAGTAGTCCACTTTAACACTTTTATCTATACCAACATTGAAAACTGAAAATTATATTAAACCTTTAATTAATTATTTTATTTAATTACTTGATCTTTCATAATCTTTTAAAGAATTATCATATCATAATATTATTATATGCCCTTGTTACCTCATTTTATTTCATAAGTTTACAAGCCCATTTTCACCTTTATATTCAAAACATTATATATTTATTTTAATTTTTATTAATTACATAATATAAAAATTAAGTAAAAATTATATCAAAAACAATATGATAAATTAACATTCAATGATATTATAATATTTGTTTAAAAATTCATAAAAGAAATATAGTTAAATGAAGCTGTTAATTAAGTGAACAATTTGATAAAAATAAAACCTAATTATTAACCTAAGTTAAAGGTGTTTTCAATTTTTTGCATTTTTCCTAAAATGTTGAAAAGATTTTAAATACATTTTAATGCAATTTTAATAGATAGAGTTCCAATTTTTATATAACTATACGTGCAAAGTTGGTATAGATTTGTAAAAGTTGTATGCAGAATATAAACTTTATGCCAATTTTTTTTAAAAAAATATTACAAAATTTTTAAATGCAAACTCAAACGTTAATCAAAATGGAAAGTGTAAAAAGAAAAAAAATATATAAAATTTGTGAAAGATTAGAAGGGGGGGCCTAAAAAGAAAAGAAATTTACATAAATATCCCTTAGATACTATTTTCACCCTTGTGCGATTGTGCACATACAATTTAATAAATGGTCTTTTACTAATTTAAAACAATAATATGAGAGATAGGCAGGGACAGGCATACACTTCCTAATTTTAAAACTTTAAATGTGATTATATGTTAAAAATGCATAATATCCCTCTAATTTTTTTTTTGAAAAAATTAGTAATGCCTTGTAAAATTATTTCAAACATATGAACATAAATTGATCACCTATGTATGAAAAGTTTGTCTTAATTTATATTATATGTGTAGTTATTAATAGTAATTATAAAAGAAGCAAAACTCTATTATGGATGACACATTGGAAGTACTTATGAATATTTATTTTCTCAATTTTTTCTTGATGAAACTGTAAAATCTATTTTAGTTATATCTTTTATCAGTGTTTGTGAAAAAAAAAAAATTATTATGTATTGAATTAAAATAGAATAATATATTTTATGATAATTATATTGCTATTATTTTCTCATTTGTTTTAATGCCTACTCTAAAAAAATTGAGTAATCTAATATTTTTATTTTTAAAAATATTCATTTTTTAAATTTTATAAGCTTTTTTAATTTCACCAGTGAATGTTAAAACTTAAAATAATTGGATCACATTGATAATCAATCTAATTAGTAATGAAAAGACATTGACATGACTAAAATAAATTGTCACTGCATTAACATTAAATAATGACATGAAGATTTTAAAAATAAATAAACCCATTAATTTTTTTTTTTTGGCATTACACAAGAA
Source organism: Saraca asoca (assembly GCA_026873985.1). NCBI lineage: Eukaryota > Viridiplantae > Streptophyta > Magnoliopsida > Fabales > Fabaceae > Saraca > Saraca asoca. The sequence goes on along the minus strand of JANHAO010004598.1, from coordinate 21,458 downwards.
ACGAATACAGGAAGAAGGAAATACGTGAAACTAAATAACAGTTGAAACTAAGTAGAGTACCTAAATGATTAAAAACACTAAATAATAAAATTAAAAAAATTAATTTTTGAAGAATGAGATTAAAAAAAATAAGTATCTTTTGAAGATAAATATGTTAAATTATTTTTCAAAAAATTTTTTTAGATCAGTTAATCTTTGGTAACCCGAGAATTACGTAAGAAAAGTTTTCTTTTACACGTAACAGCCACTATTATTGACAAAGGCTTCTAGTATTTGAAAAACTGCCATGGTCTAATCATGTTCTCAAGTTTAAAGCTTGAATGTATTATCATATTAGGTTCGAATTTAAAAGGGTTCATTTCTGATGAAATTATAAAAAAATAAAACTTTAATTTATTTAAAGTTAATACTATATATAAAAGTATTTATAATTTTAATTTTAAATGAATTAAATTTTTATTTTTTTATTTCAAACAAGAGGATAAAATAATGATATTACTAGATTCAATTTCAGGAATAGATTAAGGATCTCTTTCTTTGCGAGGAAAATATTTTTTTAAAAATTATTTTCTTAACTTTTTTTTATGTTTAGAGTTTGTAAGAAAATTAGTTAATAAAAAATATATTTTAATTAATAAAAAATAATAATATATTTGAAAAAAAGTGATTTTTTTTAATTAAAAAATTATTTTTTCAAATTATATTATATTATATATTTTCCTTTTCTTTACTTTTATTTTTTCTCTCTCCTATCTTTCTCTCTTTACACATATTCTATCTTCTTTCATTCTCTTTCTCTCTCTCTCCTTAACTTTCTCTCTTTTCTCTTAAAGTGAGTTTGGCAAAGCATATAAACTAATTTATAACTTATTTGATTAGTTTATAAGCTTGTTTGATCAAAATAAAGCTGTTTGATAGACGAGTTTATTTCAATAGCTTATAACTTTTCTTAAAACGTTGCTGAAAGTAACGTCTGGCTGAGAAGCTTTTAACTTCTCTAATTTTCTTCCAAGTTTGCCTTTCATTCCCACACTTTTTTTTTTTTTGGAAAACAGCTTTCTTACGATTATTTTATATTATTATAATATAAATTTATTTCTTTCCCTTTTCTTTCTTCTCATTTTCCTCTCTACCAATCAATAAACTTTCCTTTTCTTTCCCTTTTCTTTTCTCTCATTTTCTTTTCTACCAATCAATATTTTATTCTTTTTCTTTCCTCTCATTTTCTTTCCTCTATTTTTTCCCCTTCTACCAATCTAAGGCCTAATAAAAATGAAAACTTTCAATCAATTGCTTTGCGACGAATGGGTACTCTGTATCGCAGAGGAACCAAAGCAATGATGGATCTCGTTGTGGGTCACGTAGACGAAGAAACCACCGATGATGAATTTCATTTTTTCTCAGAGTTATTCACCACGACGAAGAAATCACTGATGATGAATTTTGTTGTGCTTGAGGATGGTCTCCTGCTGCAGCAAATGATTTTCCAAATTTTCCACTTGTTTTTTACGTGAGAATGGGCAGAAAATTGTCTCCATGGGTCCCACAGTAGGTTTTCTACAGTAAATATTTTCTCCCCTTTTTTTTTTTTCCTTTGCCAAGCATAGGCAAACAGTGTTTTCTTGGTTTATTTTATTTTACTGTATTTTATTTTATTTGCAACTGTTTTCTTTCCACCCGATATCCACCCAAACAAGCAAAGGGCTAGTGATGCCATCCCATTTCCCTACCTTGCAAGTTGTCTCATCTTCATTTAAATAATACATTTACTTAGCCAGTACAATTGGCATTGGTCCCCATCCAAAGTTGGAGTTATTTGATTTTTTTTTTAAATTTGCTTGATTGTACTATATTTATTAAATGCCACAATTGCTTGTCAACATCATAATTTTATATTTAACAGATGGAATCCTCATCCACCTGGGCATACGAGGTTAGATTTCTTTTTTTTAATTTGTATGGGAGAAATTAAATAATAATCCCTGCCTTGGAACCTACTCCACTTCACCCTAATAAAAAGAAATTAATGTATTTAATATCAAAGACATTGATGCTATTCTACGTTTGACCGTTAATCTCCATCTTGAAAATTTCAATCCTATTTTATTATAAGCGTTGAGTGAGATTTATGAAAAATGACTTGCATCCCACTGTCTATATTAGTTATGTTGATTTTATGTTGGATAAAAAATTAAATTTTTTTATGTCATTGTATAAAATTTGGAACCTCACTATCTATATAAACATATCTTACTTATTTCTTTACAAAATGACTAATATCAAAATTATAGGATCAAACTTGATGTAGAGAAAGAATTTTTTTTTTAATCCTATAAGCTTAGAAAATGGCATAAAAAATATAAAATTTGTCCAAAAATTGTTTTGAGAATTTTTTTTATGAACGGATTATAAATACAAGAATGAATGTTATTTATTTATATATCGTATGGAAGAGGGGAGGCAGAAGGGGCTGGGTGGAAGTAGAACTGACCCGCTTAGTAACACATATACACATCAAGGACGGGCCTAAGTGGTTAAATAAATGGATAGACATTGTGGGAGGTGCATCAATTGTCAAAAAATGTACGAACTAAGCCTTTGTTAAATGATGAACTGGATCCATGATTGGGTCATTTCAAGCTCTGTTCCGAGGTATTTTAACTCTTTCCCCCAACATCTAGTAAATATTGGCCAATTGACCTTTTATGTATGCTGCACTGAGGTTGGCCCACTTTTTCCCACATTAGGCCCATTCATATGGGCCACACTTGTCTGCGTAAGATTGTGGATGAGGATTTTTTTTTTTTGGAATTGAGGAGTTAGAGTCAAATTTTGACATTATGAAATATAGTTAGATTAAAATAGAATGATGCTCAAACTTAAATCAGTATTAATATTTTGGCTCGAGCTCAATTAAACTATAAATTATGAAATTTAAATTTAACTCAATTCAGCTCGATAAAAATATATTTTTTAGATTATGAAAAAATAAAAAATTATAATCTAATTGTTCATGAACTAAATAAATTGAACAAGAAAAATCTTTGCTCAATTTATTTATCTAAATGAAGTTTGAATTCAATATAAATAAATTACGTACCAAATCGATTCAAGTAATTATTGAGTCAAGTCAAGTGAGTAGTTGAGATGCTCAATTCAACTGTCACCTCTAAATGATTAAGAGATTCAAACTTAAAATCGTCAACATATTATCCTCATTTATCAACACTAAACCACTTTTAGTGACTTACAATAAGAAATTTCAAGCATAAGCATTACACAGCTTAGACAGTAACAAAAAAAAAAAAAATACATACACACACAATTTATCCTACAAATAATTCTACAAAATTTTGCAAAGAAATCTACTATTTAAAGGATGAGGTGTTAAAGCAATATTCACACAAGAATCTCTTGTGAATGAAATTAGGGAGGACTTGAGTCGATTAAAGTCTATTCAGGTAAAAAAGAAAACTACCCGAATTGAAAATTTTGAATTCCTTACTTAAGACTCAATTCAATTGAATCATATTAAATAACTAATTTTAATCAAATCGTTAAAATTATTTTAATTGTTATATATCGCTTATTTTGTATGTAGTTTATTATGATTTGTTGAGATTGAGCATATTCCTAAATAAAAAATAAATTTAAAATTAAAGATTATAGAAAATTATATAATGTAATATGCATTGTTAGGTTATGTTTAGTTAAATACACCCAAGAAATTTCAAATCTGCAAAACTGTTAATTTGAGTTTCATTCAAAAAGAAAAACTCACCCGTTTTTAACAGTATAGAAAATTTAATCAAAATAAATAAACCAATTTCAAATAATTGGGGTTGATTTATTTTAGATTATCATTTTTTGCTCACCCCTATAACACGTTGGATTGGGGAGGTTGTGATAGGAAGAATGCAATAATAGATGTGACAGAAACAATATAAACTTAGAACAAATAATATGTTTTTTTTTTTTTATGAAGATCAAAATTATGAAGTAATCAAACAAAATTAATAGAACAATTATAACAAATTTAAATACAAAAGAATACCAAATTTTTAACAAGGAAAATCAGTAAAAACCATGTAACTAAGTTAGGAAAGATTTAAAAGTAACAATACACAATTGTTTATTGCACTTATAGGTACTAGAAACACTCGTCAATTCTCCCAAAATATCAAGTCATTCACTCTTGATTAACGTCAAAGACAATGAAAAGGTTGAGGGACTCATAAAAAAAGTGGTTTCTATTCTAGAAATTTTTGGACATAATATGAGATTTTAAATCCAATCTCTATTATTCAAAATCAACATCTATATATTGAAAATCCCTGGATAAAATTTCAACTGAATTTAATTAGAAATCGCCATCTATTGTTCACTTAATTAAAGTTGTAGACAAATCGGACAAAAAAAAAACATTTTCTCTCCTTATGTAATTTTCAAAAGACCATTATATATGATAGACTTAAAGCTTTGCATGTGTAATTCATGTTAGATCATCTGCGGGTAATAAAACGAATCCAACCCAGCATATTGGAGAGTGGGCGTGGATATCTCCATTTTCTTCTCTGAATGTTGATTGATTATTCGTTTCTCTATTAACATGGAATGCGATTGTGCAAAATGATTTACGAAATTAATTATGTTATATTTTCCTCATAAAATATTATCTATGTAATTGTAAGCAGTATCATATATATGAAATTTAATACTAACAAGACATTTAAAAATTTAGAAATATAATTACAATTTTAACACTTATATTATTATTAACAAATTATATTAATAATATTACATCGGTAATAGATACATATTATTAACACAATATTCTTCTTAATATAATAAAAAAATTATTTCAACAAAATTTAATACATCTAATCCCACAATAAGTGAATATATAATAGTATAAAATTTGATTACATAACATGAGTAATATGATTTCTACGTAATTTTAATTTTATATATATTAGCATAAAAATTTAAATAATAACAAGATAGTAGCAGAAAATTTTGAAAAACTTTCAGAAAATAAGACAATATATAGAAATCACATAATAAATTTTTTAGACTCAAATAATATCAAATTAACGATTAAATACATTGGATAAAAAATAATTAAAGTAATTTTATTTTTAAAAAAATCTAAAAAAATATGTATTAAAATTATCTAAGAAATGGAGGCCACTGATGTGACTGAAATCACCATCCGCTGCTGTCATGGTGGCATGTGGACTACATGTGTTGTGCCTATGTGCAGGGGAGGGGCTCTAGTGCTACTTTGCGTTTTTCTTGGCCCAACTTCGTCTGCAATCACGTTTCTTTAACCATTTTCAGCCAATTCTGACTCGACTCTAATTCTCCACATGCAGCAATGTTTTTGTAAAATTTTTGTATGGATTTCTTTATCCATGTCATTTCTAATCAAAATCTTTCATCAATTTCAGAAAATCAGTGTTTTGTGCAATTGAAATGTTTAAAATCGAAAATCAAATCTGGAAAAAAGTCAGCTCAAAAATTTGAAAATTAATGTTATCAGAGTTCGAGTTTTGCAAAATCGATTGAGTGTTTTTGTATTCCTAATCATTCTAGTAATTAAGCATCAATCAATTTAAATAAATACATAATAATTAAGTCAAATTTTTGAACAAAATCCCTTGCTCAAATGACTTTGTAAAAATTTCAAAAAATTCAACTTTCTAATAGTATTTATGTCTTTTGCATATTACAGATTCTTGAGATACAATTTTTAGAAAATTTTATTTACATCAATTTATGATTTTATCTTATGAAGATTTATAAAAAAAATTGTAATCAATTCAAAAGTACATTAAGTTAGAAAGTATAAATAAATTTCATTCATAATATTTTTGTATTACAAATCATGGATCACATAAAATCTTAAAATAAATCTATACAAATTTGAAGCTTATAACATGAAAGAAAAAATTTGCTCTAATACAAATTGTGAGAAATTGGAAAAAGAAATAGTCAATTAACTTGATATGTTGCATCATATTACAAAAGCATGAGATCTGTATAAATAAATTAATTAGAATAATAATAATAATAACAACATTATCTAGTATAAATTGAGAATCTATTATAACAAAACTCTTTGAGCAAATTCACTATTTACAAATCCTAGTAAAGAAAAGGCATAGAAAGAAATTTATATCCTTAATGGGGGTGGTTACAGCTTTGTCTAGGATATAAATAAGGACTTGTCTTACTATAATTCTATTGGGTTAACTGATCCATCATTATTAGCTTAATTACAAGGCTCGTATTACTAAAATTCACTAATACTTTATATATACAACAATTTGATTACTTAATTATTTGAGTCAATATAGTTAATTGTTATAATATTTATTTTATCTAATAATATATAATTAATTAAATTATAGTAGTCTATCTACAAGAATTCTAACACAGAGGACTTTTACAATTTGTTTGAATGCAGATGAATACAAGTCATGTTATATGCACAAATTATATCTTTATGCAAATTATTTCAACAATTAAATCTTTTTGTGGATCTTAATCTAATGATAAAAAATCAAATATTCTGACTAAAGGAATACAAAGATGATTCTTTTGTTATACGTTTCCAAGAGGGTATACAACATACTGTATAACACAGACAGCTGGAAGAAATGATAGAACCACTTTTCATCTCACCTTGTATTTATCTCAGAACTCAAATAAATTACAAAAATATGACAACGACACCAATAAATTGTTTTTTAACTGTAACGATTTGGTAGGTATTTGGAGATTTAACATATTTTTAATGAGAGTTTAACATAAAATTAATTCTTTATATAAAATATTGTAATTTTTTTTACAAATATTATAATTATATATAGATTTTACATATGATAAATATATACAAATTTATCATTCAATCATTTAAAGTTGAATAAAAAATTTTCAAAAATTTTCTTATTTTCATATAAAAATTACCACAAAAAATAGAAAATTACAAAAGCATAAAATTTTTAAAAACTTATGTCATACGAATTTTTTTAAATATATAATCATGATAGATGTCATGTGCAAACAACGGAATAATTTTAGTTATGGACAGTGATCAAATCATTATGGAGAAGTAGTAGCAAATACGACAACTACTAAACGACATAACCTTCATATGTTCTTTGGGGATATATGTAGCTCTTCTCATCTTTCGAAGCACTAAACCTAAGGATGGCAATGGATCGAATTTGGGCGGGTATGACAATATCCATATCCATATTCATCAGAAAAAATCATATCCATATCTTATCCATATCTGTAAACACTATAGTGGATACAGGTACGGGTTTATATCCGCGGATATGGGTATATCTGTCAAAATTTAAAAAAAAAATTAATTTTTTTAATAGTGTTCATGGGTATGGGTTTATCCCCACGAGTATGGGTATACCCGCGGATATATCCGTTAAAAAGACGTCGTTTTGAATAGTATTTAAATAAATTTTTTTATTTAAACGGATATGGATATAAGTATTTTTTTTTCAATAATTTTCACAAGTACAGATTTATACCCACGGGTATTGATATACTCGCAGGTATACCCATCAAAACAATGTCGTTTTGAATAATATTTAAATAAAAAAATACTTTTTTTATTTAAACGGATAAATGGGTATGGGTACGGGTATTTTCTCATACTCATACCCGTACCCATACCCGTTACGGGTAAGAAAATCATACCCGTACCAACTCGTGAACAATTTTTTTCATACCCATATTTGCCCATCACGGGCGGGTATCCGCGGGTAAACGGGTACACGGATAAAATTGTCATCCCTAACCAAACCGAACAAATTAGCATCTAACCCCAAGTGTGCTACTGTTCCTTAGGGAAGGAATAGCTTATGGTTGACTGGTCGTTTTTTTTTCCTCAACAAACAAACATATTCCATACATTTTAAGTTTCTTCTTCTTTTTTTCCCCCCTTAAAAAACATGAATTATTATTGTTGTTACATTTTTGATATATATTATTGAAGTACTTATTCATTTCAGAATATTCAATTTAGTCATAATTATTGTTCAAAAGATAAATTTGTCACCAACTTTAGTAAGTTAGTGTTTGCAAACGGAGATGTAAATAAGTAAAGTTATTTGCAAGCTACTCAAGTTCAATATGCATAAGGGCTTGACCCAGTTCAATTAATAAATCAAAGAGTTTGAATATAAATTAGACTTGATTAATAAACGAGTTGAGCTTGAAAATTTTAGAGTTCGGCTTATTTAGTTTACGAATAACTCGTTTAAAAAATAATGATAAAAATATAATTATATATATTATATTATATATAATATCTTGATATAAAAAGTATATAATATTGTATAATTATTTTTAAATATCATATTATAATGATAAGGGTTATCTTTATTTTTTTTTATTGGGTAATTTCTTTTAAATATTTTGTTAACGATGAAATTTGGTTCGTACAGAGAGACCAAATCTCAGCCAACGGAGAGATTCGATGGACTCCTAATTGCAACCAGGTGCAGAAATCTGAGAAAGAAGAAGAAGAAGGAGAAGAATAGTAGGCAGCAGAGTTTTTTAACGTGGTTCGGCCAAATCTGGACGGCACCGGACTCTACGTCTACGGTTGAGATTTTATTAATGTATTGAGAAATGATTTTAGTAGAGTTTCTGCTTATAGAGTTTGGCCTCTCTCCCTCTTCTAACAATGCAGTCCTATTTATAGAGGAAAGAGGGGTTACATGCATTAATTACAAGCTATAGTTATGTTACATCAAAATATAAATGAGAAAGACAGTAAAAGACTACAATTAGGCTGTTGTAGAATGTAGGCTGCAGGGTGGGTCCCCTTAGTCGGCTGTAGACTTGTGTCTATCTGCATCCGTTGCTTGGCACTGCTTTACCATGCAAGGTGCTTGGCATCCCGAGAAGGGATTCCTAGCTCGGGGTCGTCATGGGAATCGCTGTAGTGAGCTTGGTACTGCTGCAGCGAGGCAACGGGCTTGAACAGGGTAGTTAGCTGCTTGTCAAGTTGGTCTTATGATTATCTCGTTGCATCACTGTCTTACGACGAATGAGGCGAGGCTTGCTTTGTGAGATGGTATCAGGATGACTTTGCTGTGCCGTTTTCTGACGGGGGGCGAAGTAAAGCTTGCTAGGCACATTTGGCGAGGCAAAGGGCTCGACCTTCGCCGTGCTCGGGGCTTGTTCTCTTTGAGGCCATTTTTCATCTATAACATAAGCCCCCCAACTCGTAGTTCGCTTTGCAGGCTGGGAGTTAAATTTTCACTGGCAAAAGCTCGACATGTCATGCTGAGATAAATTCCTGCAAATCATAGTTTAAAAGATTTAAGTAGAACGAATGTTTGATAAGCCAATCGACTTTAGTAGCAGATATTAATAAATCGTATGATTTAGCGTAAAAGGGCTTTTAGCCAGAAAATCATGACTTAAAAACATATATCATATTGAATGACCAAGTAGGTCACTCAGATGCATGATGAGTAGGGTGTTTGGAGTATTGGTGGGGTTCCCTTCTGGGGTTCCTAGTAGAGTTCGACCCAGTGGAGTTTGACCCGGACACAATTGTGCTTTGGAAAGGCACCTCATAGGAGAGGGTGGCCAAAACCGGTTAGGTGAGGTTTAACCATCGCACTTGTGCCTAGAGGTATTGTCCGGTGGTTTGGCAATCACCTTGGGGTTTTATCCCCTTCAGTGAGGGGGCGCCTCGGCTGGCATGAGTTGGGGTGTTTATTGGGTGCATTTGTACGACCTACCTGGACACCCAGTAATGTGACTTTAGCTCTGAAAGAGAGGGAGTAGAAAACCAGTTGTAATAAAATGTTTAATGCTGGGATAAAAACTGCTTCCAGCTCGTTCAGGTAGACAAGGAATGAGAACTTAGCTTTGTTCAAGTGTGAGCTATAGTGTTGTTGGAGCTGGAACGATAAGCCCCCCCACTCTGGGTTTCTGCTTGGCTTGACGCTGACCTCGAAGGACAGGAAGCACAAACTCGAGGTCATTTGGAAGGTGAGAGCAGACGTCCTTTTTGGTTGCACTATCAGCCAAAAGGATATCTCATGCTCCATATTCTGGTGTTAGTGTCCCTGTTTAGCTTGGGCCCATTGAGTATGAATTTGGTACCTGATCGAGACCATATGATAAGGTCGTGAGCTCGCCACAGGATTGTATCTCTATGCTAGGTGTTGAGTTCGTCATTCATCCCAATTCCAAATTGTGTCTGTACGGCAAGACACTATTTCCCGAATGCATGGCTGCGCAGGCTTTGTTGTCAAACCTGAACAGCGTACGGTCGTTGCATAAGCCCCCCATTGAAATCGTTCCGGGTTCGTGGCAGCTAAAAGCTCATGAATGAAATGGGCTACTGCAGGCTCTTCATAGGATCAATCCATTATGCAGTTGTGGGGGCCAAGTTGCTATTAGTTATGAAGATCGGACTGTAGCATGCAGCGAGCCCGATGTCAGAATGGATTGAAGCTTGGTCGTGAGCTCGTTATCACACGAGCCTCGAGCTACTGCATGGTTGCAGGCTTGGCACTGAGGTAGACCATGACTGGAACGTGTGCTCAGGATACGGTGAGCTGTTGCACCACTACTACACGACGACGGGCTCTGAGCTGTTACAGGGCCGAACTCGACATTGCGTGGCTGCGAAGACTAGACTCGTAGTTTGAAGCTTGCTGTAGCATGAATTGAGAGGGGCTGAACTCGACATCATGCAGACTGTTGCATGGGCCTAGCTTGAGCTCGTCATAGGACTTCCTCGCCACTCGAGTGTGCTACCGAAGCAAATTCTACATGGCTGTGAGTGAGCTCATCTTCGAGTTCATGGTGGTGCAAGCTCGTTGCTGCTTGGACTGTGGAGATTGAGCTCATGGCTAAAGGCTCATTGTTGTTGCGTCGCAGGGAAGGACAGGTCTGTTGAAGCATTTTGTTACATGGTGAGCATGGCTGGAGTGCGAGCTCGTCTCCAATCACTGCACACTGTGAGCTTAGTTTCACGCTACCATCCTGGATTCCCACAAGCTAGTACTATAGCCAGAGAATGTGGGTGGTGGTAACTGGTTGAGTGGTAAATAAGGCAGTCCAAAGTTGAATGATTCACTGGAAAAGGAAGAGAGGTTGGCTGAGGAGCTTGGTGGCTTGCTGGTTCGTATCCTGCTCTTCGATGAAGGCAAGACCAGGCGCTTCTAACCAAAGGAACAATGGCTTCCGTATGGTGAGATTCAAGCAGGCCATCCATCACAATAAAAATCAACCAAGATGCAGGTGGAGTCCCTATAGACAATGCCAAAATGTTGACGATGAAATTTGGTTCATACAGAGGACCCAAACTTCAGCCAATGAGGATGATTCGATGGACTTCTAACTGCAACCTGGTGCAAAAATCTGAGAAAGAAGAAGAAGAAGGAGAAGAATAGTAGGCAACAGAGTTTTTTAACGTGGTTCGGCCAAATTCGGACGGCACCAGACCCTACGTCTCTGGTTGAGATTTTATTAATGTATTGAGAAATGCTTTTAGCAGAGTTTCTGCTTATAGAGTTCGGCCTCTCTCCCTCTTCTAACAATGCAATAATATTTATAGAGGAAGGAGGGGTTACATGTATTAATTACAAGCTACAGTTGTGTTACATCAAAATATAAATGAGAAAGACAGTAAAAGATTATAATTCGACTGTTGTAGAATGTAAGCTGCGGAGTGGGTCCCCTTGGTTAGTTATAGACTTGCGTCTGTCTGCATCTATCGCTTGGCGCTGCTTTACCATGCGAGGTGCTTGGTGTCTTGAGCGGAGATTCCTAGCTCAGGGTTGTCATGGGAACCGTTGTAGCGAGCTTGGTGTTGCTGCAGCGAGGCAGTGGATTGGAATAGGGTAGTCAGCTGCTTGTCGAGCTAGTCTTATGATTACCTCGCTACATCACTGTCTTGTGACGAGCAAGGCAAGGCTTGCTTTGCGAGATGGTATCAGGATGACTTTGCTGTGCCACTTTCTGATAGGGGTGAAGCGAAGCTTGCTGGGTGCCTTTGGCAAGGTGAAGGGCTCAGCTTTCGTCATGCTCGGGGCTCGTTCTTTTCGAGGCCATTTTTCACTTATAACATATTTAATATCTAATTTCTTTTGAATAGAATGACTTGCATTAAACTTTATAAGATTTAGTAATTTTAAGAATTTAAAGATAAAATAATAACTTATTTTTTTAATGAAACTTTAAAATGGGAAAACTGAAGATTTGAATCATTTTGAAATTATGAATAAAGATTATCAGCATTTTGGTTGAATTTATTTATTTTCTAAAAAATAAGTGAGGTAAACAAGTTAAATAAATCGAGTATGAGCTTGGCTCATTTATAAACAAGCAAAGTTTGAAATCAATTTCAAACTCATATATTAAATGAGCCTAGCTCGAGTTCGATTCGTTTATTGAATGAACAAGTTTGAAAATATTAACTTTTGGCCTGACTTGCTCTTTTACCCCCTAGTTTCAAAATCCTTTTCTCCTTAATTAATTGCTCTAAGTTTGTTCATTATTATTATTATATAATTAGAATATAGCAAATTAATTAGAAAGTTTCTTTGACGCAAGATAGAAAGCGGAGGTGGGAAAATAGATTTCTAGCACACTAGAAATAAATAAAAAAGAATATCAACATATTAAATTATTGAATTCTATAAAACTCCCCAATGAGATACAAATATATAATAATTCTAGGGGAATAGACTACAAGACTTAAGTGATATGGGACTTAACTATTTATACTAATATTTTAATTTAGAACTCTAGCTCCACTTGATGTGGGACTTCATAAAAATAGAGGAAAATAAATATAAATAACTAGAATTTAAATAACAAAATAACTCAAAAACTAAATAAAATATGATAGTCATGAAATTCCTTATCACATCTTGTAGATTTGATTTTCTATAAATTCTTTGCTCCCACATCATTCCCTTTCACTTGAAAAGAAACTGTCCTCGAGTTTATACATTAAACTTCAATTCTTTCAATCCACCAAGATAAATATTTAGAAAACTTATGCAACTTTAACTTCTTGACATAGTGATCATTCTTGAAATAAGTCTTCTTTTAAAAATACTTGAATATTAAACTTCAATTTGTTAGCAAGATTGATCAAGTGTTGTACTTCAATTAAGTTAAGTAGTTTAACTCCAACAAAATCCACCAATTCAATCTTCAAGTGGTTAATTACATTTTTTTGATTGTAGGATTATAGGTTTAGTATTTGCTTTTCCTTGATAATTAGGGTAAACTTCAACCACATAGTCATCTTCTTGATTGTTAGTTGTGATTTTTGTGTAGACTTGTAGAAATCCTGCAACATAATACTCTTATAGAACAATAACATCCCTTTGAGTGAGTTCATCTCTTTCTTCAGGGTCCTTTGGTTCATTATCTTTGGAACTAATTGCTTTAATTGCCTTATCTTTTGATTGCAATGAATCTTTTTTTTGACAAAAAATTTCTTGATTACTTTCTTGATGCTCCATGTTTGCACAATTTTCTATGAAATTGAATGTTTTAGACTCAGTGGAGGCTTGGTCTTTATAAGCTTGATCATTTTGAATTTGATCATGAATTTTCTCAACAGTTTTAATGTCTTGACGAGCTTGAAAATTTTCTTTAATTTTGTGATAAGTATCATAGTGTTGACATTTCTTCTCAATTTTTAGAGTTGCATAATTATTCACTATATTACTTTTCAATGTCTGTTGATAAAAATAACTATTCATGCTTGGTTGAATTTGATGCTAATATCTCTCTATAATTGATGATTTTGGATAATGATAACTTTTCGTAATTGATTGGAGATGATAATCTTGACTTGATTCAAAGAAGATTGCATCATAATAATTCAGAAAATATTTTCTTGCTAACATTTTCTTCATCTATGACCATGATTTGATCTTGTTTTTACCTTGATGAGTTTTATCAGTTTATAGATGATTCCAACATGTAAATGCTCCTTCTCTTAAGTTGTTAGCTACTATTTTCACCTTCTTGTCATCGGGAACATTCATCATGTTGAAGAAGTCTTCTATGTCATCTATTTAGGTAATAAATAAATTAAAGTTGAGGTTTCTATTGAAGTTAGGAAAATCAACCTTCATATGATAGTTTTCACTTTTTTAATGTTGACTTGTTATTGCATGGTAGTTTTCATATCTTTCTTCTTTTAAGTCTGAATTTTCATCAAAAACCTCTAACTTTCTTTGATGAAGGTTGACTTGATAGTTGTTGCATTACTTTCATCTTCTATCTCCACCATGAAAACGATTGTGATCTCTTTGATAGTCAACCATGTTTTCACCTTCATCTTCATAGTGTTCATGGATGGTTTCTCTTTCTTGATCTACAAGATCACTACGATTGATAGGTTAGTTGAAGGTACCATCTTTAGTGTGGTTGTGTCTATCACCTCCATAAAACCTGTTGGTGTCAACTTCCATATTGGCGAGCATGTCACGGATTTCATGAAGTTCACAAGTCATCTTTTCCTCTTGAGCTTTCATCGCTGTCTCTTGTACCTACGTTGCCACCTAAAGAGCTTAAATCCCATGATTACCATCAATAGGAAGGTTGCCACCATCTTTGTCGTTCCTACCAGTCAACATCTCAAACCTTGGACCATTGATCAAGCTTTGATACCACTTGACACATGATGAAAATTAGAAGTGGGAAAATAGATTTCTAGTATATTACAAATAAATAAGAAAATAATATCAAAATACTGAATTTATTATTGAATTAATATTGAATTCTATAAAACTCCCCAATAGGATACAAATCTATAGTAATTAATTTTAAGGGAATAGTTTACAAGTCTTAAGTGATGTGGGACTTGACTATATATACTAATATCTTAAAACTTTTACTTCACTCGATGTGGGACTTTATAAAAATAGAGGAATATAAATATAAATAGCTGGAATTTAAATAACAAAATAACTCAAAAACTAATTGGCTCTTGCTTCCGCATCATTCCTCATGTTGACAAGGATTTTATCCCTTATTAATTTTCATTTAAACTTGAGGCCGGATGACAAAAAATCTTGGGGACTAAATTACTATTTAAATTAGTGTTAGTTGAAAAATTAGAGTGCCATAAAATGTTATTATTAAATGTTTTGTATTTGTGGATATTATCTATCTTGGGGACTAAATTACTATTTAAACTATTGTTAGTTGAAAAATTAGAGTACCATAAAATGTTACTATTAAATGTTTACTATTTATGGATATTACCTTTAGTCTATAGTTGTAATGTGCTATTTTTTTTTTCATTTTTAGAAAAATATTCTAACCTTTTTAGTAATTTAACAAAATTATGTGAACTTCCTCTTGAGATTCAAACTTACTCAAACCGCCTTTTAAATATTAAAAAAATGTTACCTTTAAATGTGAATTTGAATTTTTCATTGATGAAATGATAAGAAAAGATGATTATAGAGCTCAAATCAAGTAATATGAGATATTCTAAATATTTTATGATTAAAGATATGCTTTGATTAAATTTAAATGATTACCAAAAAATCACACTTATAACAATCCATCATATTTTAGCCGTCTGGATTTAATTAAAGCACATCTATAATCATAAAATATTCAAAATATCCTATATTGTTGATTTGAACACCATGGTTATTTGTTCTGATTATTTCATCAATAAAAAATTCAAATTTGAATTTAAGTGTAATATTTTTTATATTTTCAGAGATGTTTTCATGGATTTTTAAATTAAAGGAAAGATTCGCATAATTTCATTACATTTGAGGGGATGTAAAAGTATTTTTTATATTTTTTTGATCTTGATACTACATGTGAAGAAGTTGAGAGATAACCTACCAAGGTTTAAACTTTACTTTTCAAAATAAATTTGCATGTCGTGCAATCATGCTTAACCTTAGATTTGTCTTTTCAATTGCTAGATGTTGATGACAAATTCTAATATACTTGTAAGAAGAAATTCTTACTTTCGAAGTTAAACCCTAAATTTAAAATCTAAACTCTTTAATTTACATGGCAAGAAATGAAATTCAAAAGGGTTTCAATTTCTTTTTTTGGTTTAGCCCTTTTAATGTTCACATGATTTTCTCACGGTATGAAGTTATGAGAAACTGTGGGAAAAACTTTGAGTAGAGAGAAGCCTCTGAGTTTCCATATTTTTTTTCTTTCCCACAGTTTATAACCATGAAAAATTAAAAAATTTGAATTTCAAATAGTGGGAAAGAAAAAAAATTTCAGTCTGCATAAAAGCCATGGTAAAGAATGAAACACATTATTTCATTAACTCTCCCATGACTTTTACCATGAAAAACGCTGCAGGAAAGTGTTTATAACAATAGGCCTAGGCTTTGGAATCCCTATTTCTCTCTTCTTTTTCTTTCCCTTTCCTCTTTGGCACCACTGTTGCCATCTTTACCACCATTGGAGCTTTTCTAGCCATCTCATGTGACTTTTTCACTCTCTATTAAAGTTGTGCAATTTTCAACTAATTAATTTTCATTTTTTTACTTAAAGCTTGAGATATTAGAGTAAAATTTCCATATGTATTTAGTATTGATTGTTCAGGATTTGACATACACATTTACTGTTAATTGTGTTATTTTTAATGTCAAATTTATGCATGTTGTAAATATTGGTGAATTTTGGGTTTTTGGATTGAATATGCTTTTATTATTAGTTTTTAGTTAATATTTAGTTTATTTCGTATATTTTATCTTGTTCTTTTTGTGCCTTTTTTGTTATTGTTGAATTTGTTTATGTAATGAATATTAGTGAAATTTGGGTTTTTGGATTGAATATGTGTATATTTGTGATATTTATATTGTTAGTTTTAAGTTAATATTTAGATTATATTGGATAAAGTGAGGAGAAATTACAAGGTTGGAAGGCTTGGATGCTTTCACAAGCTGGTAGTCTTACCTTGTGTAAGTTTGCCATCCAGAGCCTACCAATGTACTACTTCTTTACAACCCAAATCCCAAGGGTTTATATATAGGAATTGAACAAGCACATATATAGATTCTGGTGGGGTGAAATTGAAACTCAACACAAAATTCATCTTATTGCTTTGGATAGACTTACACAACCAATTAACTAAGGGGGTTTATGATTATTGAACCTTAACCATCTAAATAAGCCCTTGCTTGCAAAACAAGTTTGGAGATTTTTGTCCAAACTTTTGAAGCTTGTACGCCAAGTTATAATTCAAAAATATGAAAAGGGAAATCTAGAAAGTGTAGATGCTCCCCTCTTAAGTGCAATTGGAGATGGAAAACAATTCAGAGCATTACTCTACTAATCATATCTAAACTCTATTGGAATATAGGTTTAGGTGATGGAATCTCACTTTGGAGTAGATTTTAGTGGCCAAGTGCAAGCTCTCTTCCACAAGGTTTCACTACAATTCAAGACTTAAGGTCTAATCTAAATGGAGACTAGGACATATCTAAGATTCAAACAGTTATGTAAACATAAAATATTATTTTTATATTTGGACTAATATAAAATATATAGTCTAAAGTCTTTTAATTTGTTTCTAAAAAAACATGGGCCAAAACTTATGCAAATTAAGTCAGTCCATTTGGGATTCAAGGATTTAACTTGGCCCATTAAGCTAAGTACCTTCCCCTAAAGTCTATATAAATAGGTTGGGGGTTCATAAATGGAAGGGGGAAAGACTTTTTGCAACCAAAGAGAGATGCTTCTCACAAAATAGCCTTTAAATCTTCGATCCCTTTCAAGAAGAAGATAGAAGGCATAAACCTTTGTAAGCAAAAACAGAAAACTGTCAAGTCCTTTCCCATAGAGTAGTCTTTACATTTTTGACCCTCTATGGAAAGATTAAAGATAGAAACCTCTGTAAGCAAAGAGAGAAAACCTTAATTACTTTCCCATAGAGTAGTCTTTATATCTTCTAACCCTTTCAAGAAAACAAGACATAAGCCTTTGTAAGTAAAGAGACAAAACTCTCAAGTGCTTTCCCACAGAGTAGTCTTTAAATATTTAAGAGACAAGATATAAAACTTTTGTAAGTGAATAGAGAAAACTCTCAAGTGCTTTAAGTAAAAGTGTCTTTAACTTTTAAAAGAAGGTGAAAAAGGCAAAAAACACAAAGTTTCTATAGCCAAAGAGATAAAATCTCAAGTGCTTCCATTAGAAGAGTCTTCAAGAACTCCTATGAAGATTTCAAGAGGATGATTCCAAATATCTTATTGAAGCAAAAGATCAAGCACAATGACCCTTTTCTTCATCAAATGAGGAAGAAAATTTAAGTTCTAGTTGAAAGAGGAGATCAAGCTTATATGGCCTCAGCTTCGACGAAATTGACAAATTAATTAAAGGACTACAAAAGAGAGAATTGTTACAAATTAAGAATTTAAAAAATTTAATTTGTTACCAAATATTTATGTAATTTAATACATGAAATTTGTGTGTACAAATTTCTCGCATGCCTAGTAGGACATTCTCTTCCTCTTATCTTTCTTGTTGAAAAGAAAGATATCAAATTTAAAGCCAAAGCACAAAGTTTTTGGCTATGGAAAATGTAGAAAATATATGTGTGCTTATTGAGAATCTAGCCATTGCTAAAGGTGAAAGTTTGTTTGATGCCAGATCAAAGACCAAGGCTAGAAAAACTACACTGGTGCCTCCCTTGGCAAAGTTTTCCAACCATGGAAAAGAAAAAGGTTATTGCTTTCCAAAAGACAAGTAATAATAGTCATTCTTCATTTGCAAAGTTGGAAAGTGATATATTATTCTCAACATCAGACTCGAGTGTTAAGTCACAAACTACTTCTGAGTACCCATAAAAAAGGTAAGCTGATTACACTTTTGATGAATCAAAAGACTTTGTGCCAGTCATGACCATGGAAAATAAGTTTGTGGACAACCATTTCCAAGAAATGGCTCAAGCCATTGAAAACTTAACAAAGATCGTTGAAGAAAAAGTCAAGCAAATTGAAGTTCTTTTGACTCATTTGAAGCAACAAGCTACTTCTAGGCAATAAGCTACTTCCAAGGGAGACTCTTCCAACTCTAAGGGACATAAAACTCCTCCTCAGAAGGATAAGCCAAAATCCTTGAAACAAAAACAAAAGAAAGAGCAATAGGACTAGAAGGTTATTCAAGATGTCTTCCAAGATTCTGACAAAATCTTTGTGGGTTCATTGTCTATCTAGCAACTCTAACAAATGATTATGGACACAATCTAAGCCCAATATGGAGGCTCCTTATAGTCTTCTTTGGTTTATGCAAAATCATATTCCTAAAGGATTAATGAGATGTGTATGTTGTTAGGATACTAATCTCTAAAATTTCAACAATTTAACAAAAGAAGAAATCCAGGGTAGCATGTTACTCATTTCATTGAAACATGCAACAATGTTGGAACCTATAGGGATTCAAAGGTAAAATGTTCATTTGATCCCTTAAAGGTTTTACCTTTTATTGGTATACTAATCTTCTAGCAAGTCCAATAGACAGTTGGAACTAGTTGGAATAGGAATTCCTTACATGCTTCTATAGCAACCACTATACAGTTGGTCTTGTAGAATTGGCTACAATAAAATAAATGAAAGATGAACTCGTTATCGATTACATCGAACTATGGAGAAATCTTATTTTAGATTACAAATAACCAATTAGTGAAGCATCCTCCATTGACATGTGTGTTCAAGGCATGTGTCACAATGTGCCTGGGGGACGTGTGATGTGAACAATGACCATTTTAATAAATAAAATAGGAGTAGACACTAATTTTAATGGAAAAATTAGAAACAAAAAATGGATAAAACAATTCTTATTAACTAGAGAAGCTAGTTCAGGAGTCGAATTGTGTAGGGAGAAGGTGTTTAGCACCTTATAACACTCATTAAATAAAATGATCAACAAGAAAATAATTATACAATTGATTATGGCAAAAATATTCATTAATCCCTAAATATACAATGTCAATATTTAAAAGATAAAAAAAAATAACATTAATTTTTTTAATTATTCCAGTGGTATTCACTTATTACTCTATCAAAAGTAGAGAGAAAAGTTAACTTATTGGGTGGCTGAAATCATTGATATGAGATTTGGGAAAATGGAACAAAAAGTTATTTATTAAAAAATATATATATTTTTTAAATAAAACGGGTTTGACCTACAAAAGTAGGGCCCATGCATCCTCAAAAGAAGGATGAAAGCCCTCTTAGTTTATAGAATCACTAATTTATTTATTTAAAAAATGATTTAATATGAAGTGTAAATTAAAGATAGAGTAAATAAAAGAAAAATACTTTTAAATGAAAGTTGAATAAGTAAATAATTTTAAAAAGTAATATAAAAGTATATGAAAATAAAATATTTTTTAATTTTTAATTTTTTATTATATATAAAATGAAAGAAAAGAAAGTTGGAAATAATTTTTTTATTATATATAAGATAAATAAAATAAAATTTTAAATAATAAGTGTTCAAAATTCTCTCAAAGTCCTAAAAATAGGAATTTTAAACACATGTGAATGTAATTTTAACATGTCCTCTGGTTCTTCTATAAAAGAGCCAGAAACTTTGATCTTTTAGATTTACTATTATTGAGTCTAAAGAAAATAGACATGACTACCACACATAGTGATTGGATAGTCTACACTCTCATCATTAGTCAATGAATCTAGAACCTACTAGATGAAACAAATATATCTAATGCATGGATTATAAATTTAGATTAAAACATAAATTTGTCACCTTGTAGTTTAATAAATATGACAAATCTTTACATCAAACCAATTCCTCATATTTTCTAAAAAAAATTGTTAATACATTGAATTATATGAAAAGGTAAGGGGAATGCGATTAACAATTTATAAAAGACTTTAAAAATATTGTATGTGTATTAATGAAAAAAGAGCTAGTTGAACTAAAAGAAAATGCATAGAAAACATGCACACAAAACCATAAAAAAAAAACAAATAAAATTAAAATTCCAAAAGGATCCATGTATATTACCTAAATGAACTAAAAACCAAATCATTCATACATAACATTATAAATGCACACACATATATAAGCACACTAATTCATAAAATTTAACTTAAGATATTGTTGACACCAAAATCTGATCAACTAATCTGTGTTCAGTGTTACCCCAGACTGCAAGTAGAATATAAAGAAAGCAGAAAAGGAAGATGCTAAAAAAGAAGAAAGAACAACAAATATTAGGAGTTTTATCATGGTTTGGCTAAAGCTGAGTTGGCCCCTACGTCCATGCTAGTTTTTTGATTATCAGATAATTGTTGTTCTCTTTGTATGGCTACAATGGTAGTGCACTCTTACTTTCTGTTAGCCTAAGCTATACTGATATTACTAGTTTTGAATGTTGAAAAAGTAATTTTGAACTAACTATATGTTTCAGTATGTTAAAC
>JANHAO010004597.1:0-23927 GCA_026873985.1 Saraca asoca | reverse complement strand
CTCTAGATTTGATCTAGGTTATTTTGAGACCTTACACCAATGAATCCTTGGGTGAGTTTGGTTCGGCCAAGGCTATTTTCCATGGAAAATATTTTTCAAATTTTTGGCCTCATACCCCTGATCTTGGCCAAGCAAACTCAGCACAAACAATTGACCCTTTAGTCAAATATCGTGCCTTCCCAGCCACATTAGGAGGTATACCTCAGGCATGGGTCATAAGCCTCCTAGCTCATAGTGTCAATAGTTAGGAAGAATGCCAAAGAAAATTTGTCGATCAATATCAGGCACTGAAGAGGTAGCTTATGCCTCCCTGTCATCCCGTAATGATCTTTCAATGCAAGGGTGAGTCACTGAAAAACTATATAGCCAAGTTCAGGCATGAAGCCAACTCCATAGAAAATCTCTCGAACAAAAGCATCTTAATAGCAATCTCGGTAAGACTCTGCAAAGATGAAAAGCTATACAAAAGCCTTTACAAGTCCTTGGCTCAAGATCTTGCTAAATTCTATGAGTGAACTGCTAATCAAATAAGATAGGAGGAAACTTTCGGTATGGAAGAGCTTAGACCTAAAGGTGAAGTGTCCAGTGCTTCTCAAAGCAAAAAAAGGAATGAAGAGAGCCAAAATTATGGCCCCAGTGATCGGCCCACAAAAAGGGAAAAATCCAGATGACCTCAGCCTAAAGGTCACTATGAAAGTTATAACATTCTGTCTGATACGCAAGATAGGATCTTTATGGCAGAACGAGACAGGGAAAACTTTGGAAAGCCTAAGCCCTTCTCGACTTCTGGCAAATTCAGGAGCGATAAAGATAAATTTTATGCCTACCATGATGATGTTGGGCATAACACTTCGGAATGCTGGGCACTAAAGGATGCCATAGAAGATCTCATCAGGAGAGGTCGATTGCAGGATTATATGGTGAAGCTAACAGGTCGCCAGGCTCGATAAACTCAACGAACCACTGATCAAGGACAAGAGCCATCCATCAGAACCATATTCTGACCCTATAATATCATATTGAAGTAAATGAAAATATTTCAAATTTTTGTCTAATTGCCCAACAGAATGTTTCATCCTACATAAATCCAGCATAACCAAGATCTCACTGAGATGCAGAGGCACTATTAAATGCTCAGAATCCAACAAAGAGCTATGAGCTCGCTGAGGTGCAGAAGCACTATTAAACACTCATAATCTAGCATAGCCAAGAGCTCACTGAGGTGCAAAGGCACTATTAAATGCTCAGAATCTAGCAAAGAGCCAAGAGCTTGCTGAAGTGCAGAGGCATTATTAAACACTTGAAATCCAGCAAAGAGCTATGAGTTCGCTGAGGTGTAGAGACATTATTAAACACTTGAAATCCAGCAAAGAGCTATGAGCTTGCTGAGATGTAGAGGCACTATTAAACGCTCAGAATCCAACAAAGAGCTATAAGCTTGCTGAGGTGCAGAGGCACTATTAAACATTCAAAATCCAGCAAAGAGCTATAAGCTTGCTGAGGTGTGGAGGCATTATTAAATGCTCAGAATCTAGTGCAGCCAAGAGCTAGCTGAGGTGCGAAGGCACTATTAAACACTCGAAATCCAACAAAGAGCTATGAGCTCGCCGAGGTGCAAAGGCACAATTAAACACTTAAAATTTGACAAAGAGCTGTGAGCTCAATAAGGAGCAAAGACGTCAGAATCAACTCAACTACGTACCCAATAAGCAACAAAGTTGCCATGGCATAAGCTATAATCGTAGCTCTCATGCAAATAAATAATCGCAACTCGCATGCGATCTCTCCCTCCAGGCGCAACCAGTATGCGACCTATCAAAATATACTCAATGATTACAATGATGCTTGGATGCTAAGACTCATTGATTGAATATCACCAATTGGTCACCAGAACATCTTATTCAGCTATTCTTTACAGAAGGAATATATTCGAAAAAAGCAAAATAACAAAGAAAAGCTCATTCATTAAAAAGCCTTACTTAATGAGGTAAAGTTTATATTAGGAGATCCAAGGTACAAGATCAAAAGCATAGAGCCTAAAGCTATTATTGAAAGTAGAAAGCCAGGTACTGGGAGATGAACTCCCATTAGCAGAAAGACCAGCAAGCCTGACTGCTCTTGCACAACCGATGGTTCCTCCTGGACCAGGCCTAGAACAATTCAAAAAAGCATCAGGAGTCTGGTTGGTAAAGCTACAACACACGACAAAATTATGAGGAGATAATCCAAGATCTGCACAAGACTTTCCATGAGCCAATAAGATGGATTCTATAGAGAAGCCACATGCAACAGGCCATTCACGCCTCCAAACCTTCTACAACAGACCATCCACACCTCAAAGGGCTTCATCGGAAGCTAAACTACTAAAAACATAAGAGGCTTTACTATAGCATCCATCGGGCTGTTCCATGAAGAAGTAAGAAGGGCTACTTATGCTTTATGAACTAGTTTGGGTTCAGTGAAAGACTCAATGGATAATTGACTATCCTAGATCGAATGATCCAAGAAAAATGAGGCTGCCATGCCAATGACCAAAAATTATAAACAATAAGAAGTATGGTCTGGAACAACATGAAATGATGAAATGAAATCTGAAATGACAATATAACCAAGCAAAAACTTTGACTAAAAGTGCAGACAAGGCCTCAGAAAAATTACAACTCCTAATCCGCAAAGCGAACTGAGAGTTAGGGGGCTTATGTTATAGGCAAAAACCAGCTCCGTAGAACAAGTCGGTGAGAACCCAGCAGAAGCTAAATAACCCAACTCTTTGAGGACACCCAGTGGGTACTACCTTGCTAATTGTGAAATGGTGAAGCCGCAAGATCATAGGAAGCTCAACTCATTAAACGATCAGCCATCTCGCTTGAGCTTGTCCTACTAAAAAGCAGTCTCAAGCTCGCTGAATGAATAACAATAGCGACCCCAAGCTGATAATCTCAGCTCGGAGGGACATGCATATCACCTAGCCAAGAGCTCGACAAGACTGAGTACTAGACAAACTTATGTCAGCTTACTACCAAGAGGTGCCTGCTCGCAGAAAGTAACCTGCAGAAGTCGGATTACAGGAGATTGTTTTGTCTTATACATTTAATATTTAATGCAATAGAATTACAACTTGTAATCATTACATGTAGCCTTCCTCTTTATAAAAGGAAGGGAAGAACTCTTGTAAGGGCGCTAAAGGAAGCTAAGCCATAACTCTATAAAATTTTCCAAGATTAATACAAAGCTACCGCGGACGTAGGGACCGGTGTCGCCCGATTTTAGCCAAATTACGTTAAAATATTGCATTCCATTATTTCTCTTCCTCTCCACCTTCTTCATTTTCTTCCTTTCTTCATATTTCATAGACCAGAAAGTAGCTTGGGATTCAAGAACCATATTTGTTGGCTGGAATTTGGTAGAACCGGATTTCATCATCAACAGGAAGACTTCACTCTTATTGTTGAGATGATCTCTAATTTGAGTTCTCGAGGGGCCTTTTAGTGGTCTTCATCATCTAAACCTTCTTACAGGTGTTTCTGACCATTGTACTCACTTACCAAAGATAAGGTCTTCATTGTTTGAAGTCATTTGTGGTTTGATTACCTATGCAATCTCACACACTCATTTTACAAATCCTATTTCCATGAAACTTTTTGTAATTTTTAACTTGGCAAATCATCATCTCTTCTAATTGTTTACACATTAATTTTATCTTTACTGATGTTTATCATAGCTAAATATGCTCTATTATACTATATAATCTTGTGGTTCTTTTTTATGCCTGTGATTTCCTATCTATTTTGACATCTTCACCAAATGCAATTTTCACCAACTATAGCAAATTATATAAATTTAGATCAACAAAAGATTGACAAGAGTGGCTAAAAATACCGATAAGTATTAATGTCACACTTTGACGATTATACTCCACTCAACACTACAATGAAGAAGATAACAGATGATGTTAAAGTGGTTAAGCTAATGAAGTTGCTGCCTAAAAAATAAAAAACCACCCCTTTGAGAGCAAATAAATGCCACAAGTTGCATATACATTGGAGCCATAATATAGATGAAAGCGTCAGCTTAAAGAGAGAAATTGAGAAATTAATAGGGAGGAGTCACCTATAATAAAATACAAAGTATGATCGTTTTGAAAACAAACAACCATTACAAAAAGAAAAAATCATGCAATTTTCTACGGAGATTTTTCTGTCAAAAAAATCTGTCAAAAATTCAATCGAAATCGAAAAAGTCATTGGTCACCAACCACTTAATCCATTGAAAATATTTAATAAATCTATCAAAAATTAAAATCCATAAAAAAACAGACATAAATTTTATAAAATTGTGCTTGAGACATCATAAAAAGTTATTGAGTTTATCATTTATAATTTTTATATGAAAAAAAATTCTAAATGTTAGTATAAGAACTCAATGGGGCCTTACTATTTGGATTTTAATGTATGATGGATTTCTGACTGAAAAATATATCAAAAATTTCAAAACTTTTACCCTATCTAACGTGTGATCTACCGTTCTTTTTTATTTTCTTCTACTTCCTGCGCTACATCTGAGTTCTTTCTTACTTTTCTAACTTGATTCTTGCATTTTTAAGGCATTTTTTACAAATATAAACTGATTAAATTATTCTAACTACTTTATTTTATAGTTTTACTGATTGTTTTTATTTAATTATTATGTGTTTCATGATTTAATTGGATTTTCTAGTTTTGCTTTATAGTTTTGGACTTTAGTTTGTGTATGAGTATTTTTTGTTACTTTTTTTACTTAGACATTAAGGTTAGTATATATTTTTAAGTATTAGTTGATTAATTATTGACAATTTCTCATATTGTTGGAGTTAATTTTTAATTATTAGTTGTATTTTTATGCATGTTTAAATCAAGTTTGACTAATCATATCTGTAGAATTATATTTAGGAATTGTATATATGTATTTTTTTGAATTAGTTTATATAAGATTAAGTAATTAAATGACATACTTAATATTATTGTGATATTACTTTAGGAATTACATATATTTTGAGTTAGAAAATATTTTTATTTTAGAAATTATATATATTTTGATTTTGTTAAATTTTAAAATTAGTAATTATCTTGTAAATATTAATTATTAATTCTGCAAATAGATTGAGTTATTGTTTATTTTTTACTAAGTAGGAAAAATATAATAATGGAATTATTTACGGAATATGAAAATTCCGTAAGTAGTTTCTCCAATATATTTTCGTAATTTGAATTAACTTTAAAAAAAATGGAAATTCTGAAACACTGTAAGTGGATATATGATAGATTTCTTTTAGGACATAGTGGATGTAAGATGGATTTTCTTAATAAGGTGGAAGAATTTATCGATTTTGTAAAAACTCAGCTAATTTATTTATATGATAGTTGGATAAGGTATATGTGCTCCAAACATAAATATAAAAAGTTTCTACCTCCTGATGAAATTAAGATTGATTTGTATAGATTTGGATTTAAATATGATTATTAGTGGTGGACTAATCATGATGAGGAGAAACTTATAGAAAAGGGAGAGTCTTCTGGTGGCGTGACATAAAATTTGCATGATACAGGTAATAGGTATGAGAACATAGTTTGGATGCTAGTTGGCTAGACGTTGTGACTCCCTTTGAACGCAATGTAGAATTGCCTCCAAATAAGGATGCTTAGAACTTTTATGAAATGTTAAAAGTTGTATAGTAGCCATTATGGATAAGTTGCACTAACCATTTAGAGTTGTTATTAGTAGTAAGGATATTAAGCATAAAATTTGACTTTAACTTACCATAGAATTCCTTTGATCAGATTATGCAACTTATGATCGAGACACTCCTATCTGATAATATTGTTCCTCCTAACTTTTATGAAATGAGGAAGTTAGTGAAGAAGGTAGGATTGGAACATCAGAAAATAGATTGTTGTATGAGAATGTGCATGTTGTTCTACAAGGAGACTAGATTTGATAGGGAATGTAGAATTCAAGGTTCACCTCAATATAAGGAACAGAAGATAGGCCGAAATAACAAAGAAGTTCCTTCCAAGAGAATGTATTATCTACTCTTAATCCTCAAGTTGCAAAGGCTGTATTCTTCGATGAAATTGACTCCTCAGATGAGATGGCATCAATTAATTCTAGTAAATGATTCAATTGTTAACTTGCATGATGAAGATGGTGGATATAAGGAAGTGGATGGGCTAATAGATGTAGAACAAGAGGGTGATGCCGACATAAACAAAGAAGAGGATGAAGATGATGCAGAGGAGGAATTGGATGAATGATACTATCATTCGATGTATGACATGTTAATTTGTTATCTCTATATATGAGTGCTAAATTGCTTTATTCATATTTCAATATATATAATTATTTTTTAATTATATCATAAGTGAATATTTGAATATGACAGGCTGTAAGGGTACTAAAAGAAGAGGTAGAGGAAAATGGTTACAGGGATGAGGTTCTCCCATGATTCCCCTGGTAGTAGTTTGCCACTGATTGCCAGCCAAAGCCCTCAGTTGTCATTCCTCCTGGCAGCACTTTCATGCCCACACCTTGACTTACATCTAGTCAATTGGTGCCACTTACAAAGGCGTTAATGCAGAAGCAATCGTAGCAACAACATAACCCATCCCTAGAGACAACTAGGACACCATTATAGATGACACTTTTATCTTTAAAAGTGGCATTTGCCTCCAAACAACCTCCACTCCTTGGGTACCCATACTTGGTCTTGGGGTGGCCATTATAACGTATAGGATGGGATATGTATTCTTGAGTATGAACTTTATTTTTGACATGAACTTTACTTTTTAATTCCTTAACTATGTTTATTTTTATTTATTAATATGGAATTTCCTATCTCACAAGCCAGTAGGCACCATACACCACATCATCATGAGCAAGTGCAGGGGTGCATAGCCTATGTGAAAGAGAATTCCAGAGCCCACCCCTAAGAAGCTATATGTGGAGTTCAGGGTGAAGTTTTAATACTTTGTTTATAATTTATTTTTTTTAAAAAAAATTATTCTCTAAATATTTGATACTCTTCTTGTTTTTTAATTATAGAAGTATTGGAAATGGAACTCTTCTTACAAGAAGGACATGTGGAAGAACTTCAACCATAAGGGTTCTAACAAAATGAAGGATATGATGGATGAGGTGCAAAAGAAACCACTCAACTCGGCTAAATTAGGGATGAGGAGTGGGAAGGCCTTTTCAAGTATTGGGAGGATCCTAAATTCAAGTCCAAGTATAAGCAAAATAAGAGGAACAGGGCCTCAAATGTAGTTGGACAGGGTTCCTCCTTACACACTAGTAGATTCATCCCCATATCAGAGTATCAATTGTGCATGGTAATGTTATTTTAAGTTATTATTATTTATATCAGTCCCATTGTTGTTATTTACATTCATACCACAATTTATATTGTGCATGAAAATTTTAATGTTATGCATATAGCTGAGAATAGGGCCGAGCTACCTATAGACAGCTTATTCTATTGCACCCACACCTAGAAGGATGACCAGCAGGTCTCTCCTTAAGTTGCACAGTTTTTTGCAAGTGTTTTCTTTTAAATTACATTTTTGTTATTAATATATTGTATGTTTGATAGTAAAAATATTATATTTATAATATCAAATAATTTTTTATTTTAATTCACAAGAAAATTTCAACAAAAGAAAGGAGGACTTAGCACAAACTCAGTCGTAGAGAGTTCTTGAGGGCTCTAGAGGGATGACTGGTGATGTGGTAGGCCGTTTGATTATGATTTGTAGGTGGACACGATTGGCGGGCCCAAGAAAGGGCAGGTCTACAGGTTAGGGTTTATGGCCACCATGGGGATGGCTACATCAGTTGATGCATTTCACACCGAAAGCATGTCACATGCTACACTAGAGCCGTTGATGTGCACTATTGGTGAGATGCAATGATAGATGCGGATTATTTTTGCTTGAATGAAGCACTTTATATGGACTCAACAATAGCGGTAGAGCCAGCATTCGCCTCCTCCTCCTCCACCATATCCTCATTATGGCTATACCATTAGTCGAAGGTCTTGGATGGCCTAGTACTGGCCTACAACAATAATAGTATCACCAGGATACTACCTGGGATCTAGAGACTAATGATTAGTTCTTCTTTGACCATGAGTTGTAGTCATATTTTTATGTTTTAATTGGAATATGTTTCATACATCATTTATTTGAATAATATAATTTATAAATTATATTATTAATTTTATATATCATAACTATTCATGTGCATTATATTTTAATTTTTTCATTATAAATTATATATTAATTTTTAGAAATTATAATTAAAAATATTAAAATTAATTTTTTATTACTAATTAAAATTATTTTAATAAAAAATTAAAAACAAAATTTTAGAAAATTAGAGATTAAAATTTTTAAAAATATATTTTTTTTGACAAATTTTTGACATCTTTTTTGGATGGTTTTTTAGACAAAATTTCCAATGGATTACTAATGGCTATTTTGACAGATAAAAGAGAAAAAAAAATTATATGAAAGAACCATCCTTTTAAAATCTATTGGCAAAAAAATTTTTGACGAAAAATTTTTTTGACAACAATTTGACTGACGACCATTTTTAGTTGGAAATCCATATTTTTAATAGAATTTTTTAAATTTCAAACAAAAATTTTTGTTAGAAACACACCATTTTTTATAGTGGACTATGCAAGCCATGGGACCATAAACAGTGTGAATTCACTCGGCCATATTCCCTTAAAGAATGGTCGGATGAAAAGCACAAAGAGTTGGAAGCAACACTAAAAGTAGCAAGAGTGGTAGAGACTATTGTTGAAGGATTTTCAAGAGGAAGAATCTTGATAAATGCTTGGAAGAGGCATTATGATTAGCAATTGCAGTAAAAGGAAAAAGGCTGAAGTAAGGACCTAAACTTTCATATCACTCTTTGAGGTATATTACACTTCGTATTTCAATTGGGATCATGATGATTCAATGGTCATAATTGCAACCATTCACAATTATGCTTTAAAAAGAATTTTGGTCGACTAGGGTATCTTGATAGATATCTTATACGCTCACATGGCAAGGGCATTTTGTGTATAAGTCAAAAGTTTAACACCCTACTAAGGAAATCAAGAAGGTTTCTCTAGGAAGTAAGTACTGGTCTTAGGTCCAATAAAACTAAGTTTTATGGGAGCATGGCCTTGGGTCTATAACATTGACCTTGAATTCTTGGTGGTTAATGCATCTAATATAGCTTACATCACTATACTTAGAAACTTCATTAAATCAAGCTTGGGCGATAATGCTGATACCCTATCTACTGATGAAGTTTCCCACTGAAAATAGTATCATACAGGTCAGAGTCAACTAACTCATGGCCCAAAGATGTTATATGAGTAGCCTAGTGGGGAGGTCAAATGTCCAAAGCTAGCACACAATTTGAGTTTTAACAAAAGCTTGTGAATGATAAGAAGCCAGTCGGAATGCCCAAGAAAGAAAGTGCAAAACTAAAAGAGAAAGAACAATGATTTAATTATTGAGTACTTAGGATTACAAATATTATAAGATTATGGTTGTAATTTGCAACCTATGATTTTGTAATATGAACAATTTAACAATTTTGTATTGATAATTTGCTATCTCCCTCAAGAAAGATGAATAAAGTGGGTTTAATTGTTCGCAAATTATTCTTTCAAACAAAATAAGTCTCTGTCATCTTAATTATAGAAGAACAAAGATATGTAAATACAATTTTACACATCAAAATGATTATGAAGGCCCAAGATGCCTATGAACATAAATAGTATAAAATTAAAAATATCAAAATGACTGTTAAGGCACAAGATGCCTATAAGCATAAATAGCTCAAAATTAAAATGATTCAAATGATCATTAAGGAACAAGATGCCTAAAAGTATAAATAGCTCAAGGACCAAACAACTATAAAGTCATAAGATGCCTAAAAGGCACAAGTTGTCTAGAATGTTAACAAACGTTAAAGCATAAGATGCCTAAAAGTATACAAAGAGATTGAATAAATTTAAAGTCCTTTGTCAAAAAATAAAATTTTCACATATTTGGATTTATAAAAGGCCATTGAAGTCTAGAATTGTCTAAATATTATAAAATTGTATAAATTACAAAGCTAACGAAAAACCAAAGTAAACATTCAAGCAAACAATCTTAATAGGTTAGTTGTCTACGTGGAAAACAACTGGATCATTTTTTTCTATCTCTCCATTATCTTGATTAGCAGAAATATTTTGACCTAATTCAGTAGGAATAAAATCCCAAGAATTTGTTCCATATTTTCCACATTATCTACCACTTGATGTTTAATAGAATTTGGCCGAGGTTTGACCACATAATCAATACCACACTTGTCTGCAATCTTGGAAGCATCCTTATATTAGTTTTTGAAAAGTCAAAATCTCAAGCGAAAAGGAAAACTTGATAAAGGGCAAGGTTGAAACCATTAATATGCATCACCAGTAACAGTTTCAAGCTCTTTATATAGTTGAGCCTTCTTCTCTAACTCTTTGATCTTGTTCAGGAGATCTCCATCTTTATTATTGATGTTTTGTTCTAAACTTTTGTTATCAAAATCTGATAATTTTCATTCAATATTGACAACTTCCAAAAATAGTTTGCAAGCAAATAGCTCTTTTTTGATATTTTCAGCCTTAAATTTCCTAACTTCAATTTCTCTATTATGGTTTTCAATAAACCATTTATTTTACATGAACAATTCATTTGTTTGGGTGATCAACTCATCATTTTTTTTAAAGATTTAAGTGTTTGGATAATGTTGTTGATTGGTCATTTTATGCTTAGAGTTGTTTTTCTTTTTTAATCAACTTGTAACACCCCTTAAGGTTAGGTTGAACTAGAATGGACTAGATTAGTACAAATTTAAGATTGAGCTAATTAAAAACACAAAACTTAGACCAAATTGGAATCATTTGACAGGTTGGACTAAGGTTTTGGGCTAAGTGGGACCTCGTATCCGAGCTAACTTGTTGACTGGTCCAAGAAGTCAATTGATCAATCGATATGATTTAACAAATTAATTTGGTCAGTTGATCGATCGATATGATTTAACAAATTAATTTGGTCAGTTGATCGATCGATATGATTAGTAGCTCTTAACAAATGTTGCTCAGTTAAGAAGGGTTTTGGTTTGTGCTCTTCAAGAGTATGAGCCTAAGGTAAAATTTTTTGCTTAAAAAGGTCAAACTCTTCTCTTAAGTTCTTATTTATTTATTTAATTATTTATTTTTGTTTTTTTAGTGATTGCAAGTTGTTTTGCCCAATAGCCAAAGGCTAAAGTCAAAACTAGGAATAGGTTCTAGGGATCAACTTAGGAGAATTCTATCATACCAAGTGAGTCTGGTCTTGTACATATCTAGCTTTGTTTTTATATAAATATATTTTCTTAAATTAGCCTAAAAATGTTTTCTACTTTGCAAGGAAAATTAGAAGAAGAATTAGATAAATGCATTAGGCCTAATAATTAAAATAGAGTTATTCGGTTATGGCTTGGCATGGGGTTGGAACTTAACTTTAGTCAAATATTTTAGAAAATTTAACTTTTTCATAATTAATTCAATTAATTATTTGGTAATAATTAAAATAAGCAATAGGATAACTAGAGACTAGTAAGTTTAGAAAGAATAAGATGAGAGTAGATAAACTATATAATTCCAGAGATGATTATATATGTGAACTAGCACAAAGTTGAGGGGGATTGGAAGATCCATATGTACTAGGAGATGAATATTTATACTTTATCATCATTGGGGATAATAACTTATGATTTAGGTGCAATGTAAGAAGGTAACTTTTCAGAGTATATCATGCATGGGGCATACAACTTTTCAAAGCATGTCACATTTGGGGCATAAACCTTTTAGAGTATGTCATATTTGAGGCATACAACCTTTTAGCCATTGCTCCTTCCATTGATTTGTTATGCTAATATAATTTATATAAGCTATCTAGAAGGGCTGGTAAAACTCATGAAATGAGCTAATATACTTGAGGGTAACGCAAGGATCCCACACCTTAACATAATGGGGTGGTCATAAGTCATTACTTATTTAGTTAATCAGAAGATCCTACATTTGTTGTAGAAAAACAACCTACCATGAAATTACCATAGTGACATTATGTGATAATTATTTGATGATATGACATATCCAATGAGATTTTAGATCATAGGTTGTGCATGATCATGTAGAATGTGGAAATAGATGAGAATCAAAGAAAGAACTTTGCATGTGATTGAAGACATATATATATATATATAGTTATATCTATATGATATATATGTTTTTATGACTAAATTGTTTCTACCCAAATGAGGGTAAAAACCCTTACTTAACTGATTACTCAGGTTGTATTCACTTCTTCTTTTTTTTTTTTAATCATTTTTGATACCTAGTTTCTAAAGGATCCTGATTAGGCAATACCAACTTCTACTTAGTTGACATTGGAGTCATGGTTTAGTGTGTATATAAATCAAGGCAGAGAACGTTAGCAACCAATTAGGCTAACCCTGTTGTGTCTTAAGTCCAACTTCACTTTTTTGAAAGGATTTTGATTTGAAATTTATTTTTTATCTTTTCACTTGCATATTTGAATTTATTTCAGTTTTGAAAATAAATTGCCTATTTCTTATTATTTCAATTGAGCTTTATTTAAAGAATTACTTGCATATGAGTCAAGAGAAAATGGGTTCATGTGTTATCACTTAATAGTTCGTGCCAATGACATACTTAATTTTAAGGATGTGACAAGCTTGTATTAGACCTCTAGTTATATCTGGCTAGCTTTAGGGATAAATTGAGTTTGGGAGATGGTAGGTAAGCCTAGCATGTTCATTACATATGGAGGCTGATGTTATCATATAGAGTAGACCAATTGTAGCACACCGTTGAAGCACTAGTTTGAAGTCTAGCTTAAAGGCAGGGTCAAGATGGACAAATATATATAAAAAAAGAAGTATAGCACCATCATTAGCTCCCCCTATAAGGAACACTTAGATTCTAGTCTTCTTTTAACTCAAGCATATGACCTTTTAGGTGACTTTCAGACCTTAGACTCATAGGAGTTCTTGGAGTAGGCTAGCGATTGTTGAGGATGATAGGATGTCCCCTTATGTAGTATGTTGAATACACAAGCTTTGTACTAGAAGAAGCTATTTTGCAGTGGCACAAGACTTGTAATGACACTAGAAGACTAGCATCTCTCTTAGAAATATGGGACAACTACTAAGTGGTGTTTTTAAGGAAATTGCTACCTAAAAACATTAGGGATAAAAGGGTTAGGGAACGTCTGTGGTGGAATACACATCTCATTTTAACAAGCTATCCCATTATGCTTGGAGTGTGATGCCAAATATTTGGATAAAGGTAGATTGCTAAGTTTGAGGCTTACCACTATCATACTTCCCAGCCATTATGGTGAATGACTGAACCACGATGAAATATGCCTTGGACAAAGCATTAGACATTGGATAGAGGAAGAAAAAGTTGAAGGCATCAAAAGCAAACCAAGGGGACAATAACAGAATCAAAAGTGAGTTCAAAGGAACATCCAACAACCATCCCCAATAGTTAAAAGGATAGGGGAAAAACCTAACAAGAAGTACATAAGGAAGAGGTTATAGAGGCTCCAAGTCAGTAATAGCTAGATTACAAAGAGTTCGACATGTTACATCAAAGAGTTCATAGGCATCGGCTACCCTCAGATAAGGTTTTTAATTTGTAGCTACCCAACGTGTGTAAGATGCATAAGTTACCATCTCAGAGCTTGCTTAATGGGCATTAGAGTATGTTACACATGTCGACAGTTAGGTCATAAAGCAAACGTATGCAAATCAACCAATACTAAGGGAAGAACAATTCAGAAGATAGCTATACCAGTTGCATTAATTGGTTTTGCAAACATATATGGAAAATAATGGAAAAGGACATGGGACAAAAGGAAAAAGATAGGCCCCAAAAGGGCTAGGGGCTATAAAAGTTTATACATTCACCAGACAAGATGCTTATGCATCCAATGCTATGGTAGTAGGTATGATATATGTAAATTGCCAACTTGTTAGAATATTAGTTGACTGTAAAGCTACTCACTCATTCATATCCGATCTATTTATTACTCATTTGCATTTGCCTACTATACCTTTGTTTGATCATTTATATATGACCACATCCATGAGAGACTGCTTACAAGTAATTCAATTAGCTAAAAGCTGTAAAGTAGATATCTCAAGAAAGATTATGATAGCAAACTTAGTAGTCTAGTTAATAAGGAATATTGGTATAATTCTAGGGATAGACTAGCTAGCAGCCAACTATGATTTTCTTGATTGTCATGAAAAGGTGATTAAGTTCTCCTTCCTAAGAAAACTTGCATTTCTTGTTTAAAAAGATCAGAGTGATGTAAAAGTCAACTTAATCTTAGCTTTAGAGGTAATAAAGATGATAAGGAAAGGATGTTTGGCATTTCTAGTAGTAGTAAAGGATGTAGAGAAACCCAAACCAAAATTGGAAGCAATTTCAGTTATGTTAGAATATCTAGATATGTTTCCAAATGAACTACCTGGTTTACCACTAGGCAGGAAGATCACGTTCAAGATTGATCTAGTACTAAGAACCCAACCTATCTCCATGCCGCCATACAAAACGACATTAGCAGAGCTAAAAGTATTGAAATTGAAACTGCATGACCTCTTGGATCAAGGTTACATTCCACTGAGTTTGTGACCATGGGGTACTCCAGTCTTTTTTGTTAAGGAGAAGGATGAGTCAATGTAACTTTGCATAGATTATAGATAGTTGAATAAGGTGATGATTAAGAACAAGTATCCATTGCCTAGGATTGACAGTCTCTTTAATTAACTTCATGCCATCAAGTGCTTTCCTAAGGTGGATCTTCACTTAGGCTAGCACTAGTTAAAAAATAAAGAGAAAGATATACCTGAGACAACCTTCATGACTTATTATAGGCACTATAAGTTCCTAGTTATCTCTTTTAGGCTGAAGAATGCATTAACTGCATTTATAGCCTTGGTAAATCATGTCTTTAGACCATTCATTGACCAGTTTATCATAGTCTTCATTGGTGATATTCTCATATACTCAAAGAACAAAAAAGAGCCTGCCTAACATTTGAGGATAATTCTCCGAACCTTGAGAGAACATAAGCTTTATGCTAAGTTCTCAAAATGTGACTTCTAGATTTAGAGTGTTGCATTCCTAGGACATGTAATTTCAAAAGATGGTATTAATATGGACGTCTTAAAAGATAGAAGCCATATAGAGCTGATGAAGCCAACCATGGTCATAAAAATCAAGAGTTTCTTAAGTTTAGTAAGGTATTATAGTTGGTACATCCAGGATTTTCCTTGCCTAATAGATAGGAACATGGTTTACTGTGACACATTTAGAGTTAGCCTAGGATATGTCTTGATGTAGCATGGAAATGTCATAGCTTTTGGCCCCCAATAATTGAAGTTCATGAGAAGAACTACTTGACCTATGACTTAGAAATGACGGTTATGGTATTTGCCTTAAAGATATGGAGGCACTATCTTTGTAGGAGACTTGTGAAATTTTTACAAATCATAAAAGCCTCAAGTACATATTCAAGTAAAAAGATTTTAATCTTTAAAAAGAGGAGGTGGATGGAGCTAGTAAAGGATTATGATTGTAATATATAGTACAATCCAGGCAAACAAACATCATAGTAGATGCACTTAGCTAAAAATCCTTTGAAAGTCTAGCTTACATCAATCTAGAATGAAGAGCTTTAGTCAAGGATTTTAGCTTACATCAGCTTAGAAAGAAGAGCTCTAGTTAGGGACATGTAGAATTTATAAGCAAGTGGTGTGTAATGGGAGCTATATAAGCCATGAATCCTATTAACAATGTGTGAGTAAGCTCCCCACTAGTTAAACAAATCAAGGCTACTCAAGTTATGGCCCTAAAGCAATTAAATTGCAAAAAAAGGCTAAACAAAAGCCTAAGATAGGGTTTAGAGTGGATCAAATTGGAATCATACAATATCAAAATCATCTTTGGGTTCTAGATTTAGATAAGTTAAGGGAAGAATTAATGAAGTTAAGTTATAGTTTTCTTATACTATACACCCAGGAGCTATTAAGATGTATCAGGATCTTAAGTAGTTTAATTGGTGGGGAAGTATGAAGAAATACATAACAAACTTTGTGACCAAGTCTCACATGTCAGCAAGTGAAAGCAAAGCATCAGAGACTAACAGGTTTGTTATAAAATATCAAAATTCTATAATGGATTTTGTGGTATGACTCCATAAGTCCTCAAAAGGACATCACTCAATCTAGGTCATTGTCAACAAACTGACTAAGATAGCCTATTCCCTTTTGGTAAAGATCATGTAAAATGTTGAGCAGTATACCAAAATCTTCTTGAATGAGATCATACCATTACATGGAGTGCCTACCTTGATCATTTCAGATAGACGGACTTAATTCATGTCAAGATTTTTGTAAACCTTCCTAGAAGCATTAAGGACATAACTGAAATGTACATAATTTTTCACCGTCAGATTGATGATCAGTCCGAATAAACTATACAAGTTCTAAATAACATGTTAAGGGCATGTGTCATAGAATTTTCAAAAAGCTAGATGGAAAAACTTCTTCTTATGGTGTTTGCCTACAATAACAATTTCCATACTAGTATTCAGATGGCGCTATTCAAGGCACAATATGGAAAGAAGTGCAAGACACCAATTGGGTGGTCTAAAATGGGTGAAAGAACGATACTAGGTTTTTAATAAGTACACTATGCCTTAGATAAAGTTTAAGTCATTCAAAATAGACTCTTAATACCTCAGAGTAGACAAAAAGCTTATGCTGACAAGAGAATATGATAGCTTGAATTTTAGGAAGGGGATCAAGCCTTCTTAAGAATATCCCCTATGAAAAGGGTTATACATTTCAAAAAACAAGCCAACTTAGCCCACACTACATTATGCCTTACTCTATTCTTAAATAGATGGGATTCATCTCGTATTTCATTTGTCCATGCTCTAAAAGTATGTACTAGACAATAGTCACATACTCCCATAAATTCCTGATAATCTGAGGCCAAAAATGACTTATAAGATTAGGCCTATAACTATTCTTGACAGACAAGCCAAGTGACCGAGGTTGAAAGATGTTCTTTCCATTAATGTCCTGTTGGATATAAGTAGAAAAGAAGAGATTACTTGCGAACTAAAGTTGGCTATGCACCAAAAGTACCTAGATTTCATAGGTAAAATTCATAAAATGATATGATATGAATGCTTGAAATGCCATGAGAAAGAAATGTGAAAGGATGCTTGATATGCATCACCAAGATATGAGAATGATTATGTTATAATAGTAGTCAATAGGAAATCTTATGTTTTATATGTGCTGAATGTTTAGAAATTAGAATGGGCAATTCAAGGATGGATTTTCTAAAAGGGGAGAATTTGTAACACCCCCTAAAGTTAGGTAGAATTAAAACAAGGTAGATTAGTACAAATCTAAGATTAAGTTAAGTTGAAATTCAAAACTCAAACTAGACTGGAATCGCTTAACGGTTTGGACTATAATTTCAGACGGAGCAAGGCTTCAAGACATGAGCTAATTAGTTGACTGATCTAAAGAGCAAGTCTGTATGGTTCAGCAAATTGACCAACTGCTCCAGCATGTCTATATAAGGATTAACTCTTATAGCATTTTCCATGACCCATATTTACTATTGAGTAGCTCCCAAAGAGTGTTGCTAAGCTAAGAAGGGTTATGCTTTACACTTTTCAAGGATGTGAGCTTAAAGTAAGGTTTTTGACCTAAAACGTTCATATTCTTTCCTTAAGTTGTTATTTTTCCTTAATTTTGATTTTCTTTTTATTTCTTTAATTATTGCAAGGTGTTTTACCAATAGCCAAAGATTAAAGTCAAAACT
Organism: Saraca asoca; assembly: GCA_026873985.1. NCBI lineage: Eukaryota > Viridiplantae > Streptophyta > Magnoliopsida > Fabales > Fabaceae > Saraca > Saraca asoca. Next base: position 5,935 of record JANHAO010004597.1, on the reverse strand, counting down.
AGGAAAGGGTTCCAAGGATAGGCTTAGGGAATTCTCTTCTACCAAGATAAGTATGGTTTTTTACCTTCCTGACTTCATTTTTATAAAAGATATATTTTTTAAAATTAGTCCAAAAGTGTTTTCTACTTGGCTAGGAAAATTACAAGAAGAATTAGATAAATACATTAGGCCTAATAATTAAAATAGAATTATTAGGAATATTTGTTGAAATATGACTATATGAATGTATTTGAGGGTGGGCTTAGTTTATGGCTTGGCATAGGGTTGGAACTTAGCTTTAGTAAGATATTTTAGAAAATTTGACTTTTTTTATAATTAATCTAATTAATTATTTGGTAATAACTAAAATAAAAAATAGCATAATTAGAGACTAGTAAGTCTAGAAAGGGTAAGATATGAGTAGAAAGAGTAAAGAATTCCAAAGATGACTATGTATGTGAACTAGCACAAAGTCAAGTAGGATTTAAAAGACTTATATGCACCAGGAGATGAATTTTTATACTTTATCTTTATTGGGGGTAGTAACTCACTATTCAGCTACGATGTAGAAAGGCAAACTTTTCAGAATATGTCACATTTAGAGCATTCAACCTTTCATAGCATGTCACATTTGGGACATACCTGTTAGTTATTACTCCTTCTGTTGACCACCATACTAGTATAATTTATATAAGCTATCTTGTGGGGTCAATAAAACTCACAAAATGAGCTTCTGTACTTGATGGATAACCCAAAGGTCCCACACCTTAACATAATGGGATGGCAATCATAATTCATTATTTATTTGATTGACCAAATGGTCCTACACTCAGTATATAGAGATAGCCTCCTTTGATATTATCGTAGTTCTTTTGCTTCATAATTCTTTGATGATATGACATAATAGATGAGATTTCAATTTATAGGTTATGCATGATCATGTCGAATATGGAAACTGATGAGAATAAAAGAAAGAACTTCACATGTGATTGAAGATCTATCTATATATGTATACTTATATGTATTGATATATATATATATATGTTTTTTATGACCAAATAGTTTCTCCCTAAAAGAAAGTAGAAACCATTACTTAACTGAGTATTTAGGTTGTACTCATCCTTCTTTATATCATTTCAAAGACCCAATTTCCAAAGGATCCTAATCAGGCAGGACCTACTCCTACTCAGTAGAGGTAGGGGTTATGATTCCATATGCAGATAGATCATAGTAGAGAAAGTTAGCAGCCAACTAGGCCAACCTTGTCATGTCTTGAGTCTAGCTTTGCATTTTTGAAAGTATTTTCTTTTAAAATTTATTTTTATCTTTTTGTTTGCACATTTGAGTTTATTTTAGTTTTGAAATTAAAGTGCATACATCTTATTATTTCAATTAAGTTTTAGTCAAAGAATTACTTGCATATGAATCAAGAGTGTATGGGTTAATGCTTTATCACTTGGTAATCCATGTCAATCACATATCGAATGTTAGGGATGTCACAAGTTGGCACTAGAGTTCGATTATGTTTGACTAGCTTTAGGGATGATCAAGTTTGAGAGATGATAGGTATGCCTGTGAGTAATTATTATCACTCAAGATTCACTTATTCATGCTCACTATCTACTGATCCACATCTTAGAATATAAGTATTTATGATTGACCAAAATTCTGATTTTTTTCCAAAAACCTAGGACAAAATGGGCCATAGAATATGTAATATGAAAACTAGAGAATTGAATGAGAAGGAGGACCAGGAATCAAATTTACCCCAAAATCCATGAACGAATTGAAGAAGGGATAATCATGCTGTAGAGTTACAAGACTTAGCTCAATGCTATCAACTAGAGTAGAGCAGTTGCAGTGCACCATTAAAGCACAAGTTCAAAGTCTGGCTCAAAGGCAAGCTCAGGATAAACAAGTACACGATGAAGAAGAAGTATTAGCACTGTTGCCACCTTTCTCTGTAAGGAACACTTAACAAGTACAATAGAAAAACTTCATCAAATTAACAATAAACAAAATACAATCTTATAACCAATAGCAAAATCAAGAAAGAGTAGAAGGTGAAAATTTTGCACTTACAACAAAACTATTAAGAGTGGATGAGCATTTTAATATGCTGCTAGTAAGGATTGAAAGCACTAATGCAAACACTTTGTGAGAGGAAGAAGAGAAGTGTTGAACACAAGAAGGTAGCTTCAGTATTATTGAAAAGAATGCAAAAAGTGTTGAGTAGGAAAGCATGATTGTCTTTTATAAGTCAGGAGGATCTCAAATGAACGAGTAGGATTGAAGGCTTTCAATGGATTAGATTAGTTTTTATGAAGATTGTGACATTAACTTCTCAAATTACTTTGATGTTAGGCGTTAGACTCGGGGTCATCATGATTAATGGACTAGATGTCAAGGATTATGCTCACTCTTGGATTTAATTAATTACAAATAAATATTTGATAAAGCTAGAATGAAATAAGTAAACCAAAAATTGGTGGTAAAATATTTTTCTTAACCAATTAGCTCATTGCTTAATTGGGATTTAGTAAAGTTCGAGATGCTCGATCAACCCTCACTTGAGACCAAAAGAAGAGACAAATGATGAATATAAAATTGATAATCTAACTACATAAGGATAGATGACGCCTCATAGCTATCATGTGGACCCAACTAATCATATGTCAGTTGAAAACAGTTACACTATTAACAAGTGAACAAAAAACTGTTCTTCCCCCATTGCTATAAATGGTCATGTATGAAAACAATTATATGATTTTGAATATTTCACTTTCATCACTACAGTGATTTCTAATTTGAGCTTCAGAGGAACCTTGACAATTTCTACCGTCTAAACCTTCTTGCAAGTGTTTTTGGCCATCAAGCACAACTAACAAAGAGAAAGTGATCATTACAAATCTAAGTCAAAATAAATTACAAATTATATAATATTAATTACACTATTAAATTGCATATATTCTTTTGTTACAGAATTATATTACATTGAAATCACACGAATTAAAAATAAATGCAACCCAATTTCTTGTTTACTAATTTAGTTAACTTGCAATTTGTTTGAAATCCTTAACCCAGACCCAAACGTGCAAGGTCACCTGTGCAATTTTGAGAAAGTGTCACGTGCAATCCATAAATATACAAACCACAGGTTTCAAACTTGCACATCTAACCATTATTGTATATTGCACAGCGGATATGCCTTAATTGAAGTCAGTCTGCGTGTGCCACATTTGATTTTTTTTCCCCTGCCCAAATATTCCAATACCGTTAAATAAAATAATTATTTATTTATATTTCTATCTTATAAAATAAAATAATTATTTATTTATATTTCTATCTTATTTATGTATAAATTTTAATTAAATAAGAATTATAATCAAATTACGTATATTTTATTATTTAATATTATAATTAAGTTAGAATTATTTTTTAATAAGAATTTTGATTTATAAATACTTATATTATATAATATTAACTTGTATTTCATATAATATATAGATTTAATTAATTTTATTCGGTAACAATTTATAATATAAGTTGATATAATAAATTATAATTTATATAGGCACAGATAAGCTATTATCATTTTTTATCTTTTAAATAACTATATAATTGATATAAATATATTTGTATCAAGACACACATTTTCACGTTACCGGATTTCCAACAAATTCCAAGGGTCTATGTTATTCCACATTACCCATAGTATTGGAATCCAAACTTTTGCCTGAGGTATTACTGAATTCTCCAAAATTATAAATGACTCATTTCATTAATCTATTCTCATTTTTATTTTTTTTTGTTTCATTTTTTTTTTTAATTTTATTCCATCGAAATGAGCAGTAAGTCTATCACTTTATTATTATTATCATAAAAAATAGATAAGAGAAAATATATTAATAATAATATATTATTTTTTATTACAATGAACTGATTATATAACTTACAATGGGAGCAACTAATATATTCATTTCTCCACCCTTGACATGTAGTTTGCCTTCCATGTCACATCTTTGTTTAGTTACTTTTGTAGTGCATGGAGGTCCTAAATAATATGGCAAACATTCCATATAACGACACCTTAAATTTTTCATAAAGTTATTTTTATTTGTTTTATTTATTGAGTAAAATATATTGAATATTATTGAAAAAGATAGTTTGAGGAGTATATTATTGGACTGAAAAGGCACAATTAGATATTTCTTAAATAAAAAATATGTGACACATTTTTCACGTATATTTATTTTACAAATGATGGAGTCAGGACCGTCAAGTGAAAATCCTAAAATATAGAATAAAAATAACAAATTATATTTTATTATTATAATTAATATTTATAATTTTCTATTATTATATATCAAATTATAAGCATTATAATTTTATTCTATAATTGTTTATGTTGTGATGTTATATTTTGAAATTTTTGTATAAGCAATTTATTATCAATTACGTTAAATTTATTTTTTTAAAGATATCTAATAAATAGTTTTTATCTTGACATGCAATTCGATTATGTAATCAATTAATCTTCGTAACATTTATTGTAGCAAATACTCTTTCCACAATTATTGTAGGCATAAATAAAATTAAGAAATTTAGTAAGATTTCTTGATTTTTATATGGAAAGAATAAAAATTGGCACAATTAATTTGATTTAATTTCATTAGTTTTTAATAAATTTATTATATTATTTAATAATTTTTTCTATGATTGTAATAAGATATTGTGAATAAAAAATAATCAATCACAATTAAAAATAGTAAACACACAAGATTTGTTATCAAATTTCCTTTTTAATATGATAATTAAAGAGATTATTACCATGCGTTATAATATTTTTATGAGATAAAATTTGAAAGTCAAGAGTATTATAAATAATACATATATTAACAAGTGAAAATTAAAAAAAAAAACTTATAAAAATATAATCCATGCTAAAATATATGTAATTTCGTTATTCTTAGGGTTGCAAACAAGTAGAGTTGAACATCTACATGAGCATGCCAAAAATAAATGAATTCAAGCTTGAATTTATCAAGTTTGAAAAATTTAATTTCAAGTTCAAGCCAAATTCAAATTCGAACATAAATGAGATTACATAAACTTACACGAGATATATGTTATTTAATCCAAATTTGTCATTGAATTTAAAATATTTGAATTCAAGTTTGAGTTTGGATTGATATGAGTCTATAGAAGCTTATACAACCTTAATGAGTAATTTGTTATTTCTTCCAAATTTAAACATATAAAAAATCTTTTTTCACAGATATATTAAACACTAGACTTTTAGAACTCATTTTCCATTAAATATAAATTTTTTCTAGAACCATTAAGTCTATCACAAAATACTTATGTTAGAAATTTAAAAGGGAGATACTTTAAAGATGAAAATCATCATTAACATAACATTTTTTATATTAAATTATCAATAGAATGAATATAGCAGAAGCGTACCTGAATTCATGGGAAATTTGATGAAGGAACTTGTGGGTTCATGATCTTCCAAATCTTATATGCACAATTCCTCTTCAAGAATAAAGAGTCTCTTCTTTTCTAATGATGGGATGTTAGAAAAGAAAACCATGCATATGACTTGGAAACCATACCCTTTTTATAATAAGTTCATGCCTCTTTGTGAAGAGTAATGACTTTTGAACTCATACATTTTTATGAAGAGTAATAACTTTTGAGTTCATACCCTTTTATGAAGAGTAATGACTTTTAAACTTTTCTTATTTCTAATTTGGCCCATTATCAAATTAGAAATAAGGCTTATGGGATCTACGCATTATAAAATCCATACCAAATGAGATGTCATTAATCCTAATAACTTAATCCATATAAGATCACTTCAAAAAAGATAATTCTTTAGATAACTTATAATACATAATTAATGATATATGTAGGCCCACATATTAGATAAATATCTAACAATCTCCCACTT
>JANHAO010004596.1:0-23947 GCA_026873985.1 Saraca asoca | reverse complement strand
AAACACTCACAATTGACTTAAATATTAAATCTGTATTTTAATTATAAAAACATGATTTATGTTAGTCCACAAAATTATTCCAACATTTAAACCATCAAGTAAATTTATCCGTTGTAAACCATTTGTTTGGATAGGTTAATGGTGAGCAATTTTTATATATTTATACAATCCTATGATCTTAAAAAACGAAAGCCTTAATTACAATTATCAACAACCATATATTAAAATTATAAATTTTCAAAACAAATGAATTAAAATCTCAATTAAGTCAATAAAAAAATTGTCCCTTCAATTATTCCCTAAGAAGCAATTTCACATCATGAACTTTTTATTTGTGCTATCATTATTCATCAAATTTTTGTTCAATTAATTATACGGAAATGGGAAAAAAAACAAAGAAAAAATAGCAAATAATGAGCCTTTGATCCCTTCAAGCTGCGCATAAGAGCAGGCTTGGTTTGTGAAAATTTTCTTATGTTTTTTGAGAATTTTTTAAGAAAATATTAAATTTTTATATTTGATTCAAGATTGAGAAAAAATCATTTGAAAATATGAATATTTTTTAAAGCATTTTCAATTTAATATTTTTTCAAAACATTCCATGAGAAAATGGATGTCCTACATTCTCATGATAAGATAATATTTTGCCATCATCATATATCATTATTGATCATCATTCATAATTGTTGTCATTAATCATTAACCATGTTGTTAATCATCACACATGTCATTGACCATTATCTATTATTATATATTGTTACTAATTATCACTCATATCATCAACTAATGTTAACTACTTAATTCATTAAAAACATTTTTCTAATTTAACTATATTTTTAAAAATATATAATTAATTAAAATATAATATTATAACATTTAAAAAAAAATTAGTTGAATCAAACATAAAATCATCACATTTTCAAGAATCACATTCTTTTAAATGTTAAGATTCTAAAAAATGCATGACTCTATGAATTAGATGTCTCTTGAATACAACACTAGAATGTGACAGTTATAGCACTACAAAATGCAACTCAATTGGATGGATTTGATCAGGGTATAGCCAGTGGCGGACATAAGATTTATCGCCAGTGGAGGCTGGGGGTCAGTGGTAGTTCGTGTTTCGTGAGGAAATTTCTGGAGAAAATAAAAAATTTATAATTTACCCTCTGAAGTTTGGATAGACTTACACAAGAGTTCAATTTTTCTATCGAATTTTTAATTTAGTCCATCTACCACATTTTTATTTTTTTTTTAAATTGAGTGGGGGCCTTCAGCTCCCACTCGGCCCAACGTAGATCCGCCCCTGGGTACAGCGTGATACAAATCAAGAGTTTAGGATTTTAATTATATTTTTCAAAACTTGAAGGGTGTAAATCACTGACTGACAACAATTTAAGGGATAATTTATATTTTAACCAAAAATTTCCTTATCTAAGATAAATTCTCCTTTTAAAAATAACTAGTAAGATAAACCACCAAATTGATACATGAAAGATTATAAAAATATTAAATTAATACTAAAAAATATTTTAATATCAATTTATAAATTTTACTTCAATTTAATATTATTGTCACTTTTTTTATTAAAATTGTTTATATGCATATGTTTAATAAATTTCTTATATTCTTAAATTAATTTATGTTATTGTTTTAAATAATAAGTATATTAAAATAAAATAAAATCAAGATTTTAAGTGAAAATAATTATTCACATGGAATTCAGTAATCATAATATTGATGTAAAATTTTTAAAATTAATATTAAATAAAAATACTAATTTGATCTTTCTCCGTATGTCCTAATTGGCTCAATTCGTAAACATACAAACACAGTTCAACACTGAAGGGCAATTTTGTCAAAACACAAGTAACACCCTTAAACCCTCAATTCCTCAGTCGAGATCTTTCTTCCCAATCACTCCATTTGCCTGCATTTTTCTCATCTCTGTTTTCTTGGCAAACACTCTCACCATTCTGTATTGGATCCCTTCATCAATTCTTTGTCTTCTTCCTCAGCAATGTTTATTCCTAGGGTTTTGTCTCTAATCTCCAGAAGCGTTTGCAGAGACCCCACGCTTCTCTCTATTCCGCAAAGATCACAACACCTGCCGATTCTCTTCAATCAGTTTCATTCACTTTCTCATCAACCGCGTAATAAGGTACGCTTCCAGAGCCAGTGGAAAACTTATTTTTAGTTACGTTTTTGTTTTGTAATGTTTTAGGATTCAGTAGCAGGGTTTTAGGAATTTTATAAATTCAATAGGACTAATATTTTCACGCCAATTCTGATTTTAGTGTACACTTGGGTACTTACTATTATGTCATGTATTATCGAATTAGAATTTTTTTTTTTTTTTGGGTGCTGAACTGTGAAGCTTAGAAGTGACAGTACTTTTAATTAAGGAGACGATAGTATGGTTTGTACTTTGTTGTCCATTAGTTTCAATGTTGTTATTATTGTCATTTTTTGTCTTATTATTTTTTTCTAATGCAACTTTAGTATGGTATTGATGCGGTAATTGTATATTTTATGGCATTGGGATTTGGCAGCCCTTGCATGAATTGCATTTAAAGCTAAATGGTCTTAGTATGGCCATTTCGAATTCAAATGTTTAAAGTGATTTTATGAATATTATTTTTGTTCAAAACAAACCAAAAAAAATTGTGGATATGTGCTTGATTTTCCTGCCTTTGATGGACTGTTCATCACAGTCCGTGCTTGGTTAGGATATAATGTGTTTCTGCAAGCAAATGACAATTTGTTTAGATTATTTCTTGCTCCTGTATATTGCAGCTTATTTTGAGTGAATAAAAAGGAAGAATATATCAGTAATAGTTTTTTTACTGAATACTGATAGAGTAAAGTAGATGATGAAGAAAAAACTTTTCAAAGAGCCTTTTTTTTAATTCAATTTATAAATTGAAGTAGATGATGAAAAAAAGAAGTTATCAGTAATAATTTCTTTATCGTTTCTGGTTCTTTCGATCTTCATCCTCCCAATCTTGATTGTTAGTGTAAGTGCATTAAACTGCCATTTATTACGAAGGGGCATATGGGCCCGAAAGTTTCATATTTTCATTATGTGAACTATCAAATGCTCTCCCTTAAATTCCTTGTTTAGTAACTTGTTAACACTGAAATTCTTACAACGTTCCACATGTGCTTTCTAATATTCCAGCTGATTCCTGTGCAAGGCAATTTGTTGCATTCATCAATAAATTCATCCTCAACTACAAGGTTTTTATTTTCTTCATCGGCCTCACCTGCACCTGATGAAAAAGAACGTGGGAGTACTGTTAACAATGTTGACCCTGCAAAGACAAGTGAAGAGGTGCCTGAAAGCTCCAGACAAAACAAAGCTGCAGATGGAACAAAAGAATCAGGTTCTACATTTGAATCTCAATCCTTGTCTGTTAAAAGGAGGAGGAGAGGTACTAAATGAACTGTATTTTCTGATTCAGATTCAGAAAGTGAGGACGATCTGTCCAGGGATGATTTAGTGAAGCTTGTAGCTGAGAAGGAAGCACTGTTGAAGTTGAAGAACAAGGAGATGGAGAAAATGCAAGATAAGGTACTGCGCACTTATGCCGAGATGGAGAATGTCATGGCTAGAACTAGACGTGAAGCAGAGAACTCCAAAAAATTTGCCATACAGGTCTATTTTTAGTCATCTTTTTGTTGTGCGCTGTGACCCCTTGCTCTCAAAATATTTCTTCCTCAACTTTTAGCTGAGTGGTTTCTGAAATGTTGCAGAATTTTGCAAAGAGTTTGCTAGATGTTGCAGACAATTTGGGAAGAGCTTCCTCAGTTGTAAATGACAGTTTTTCAAAAATTGATGCATCTAAGGATTCTGCGGGAGCTGTACCACTCCTGAAAACCCTCCTAGAAGGTGTTGAAATGACTGAGAAACAACTTGGAGAGGTAAGAGTGTTCTACTTTATGCAGTGGCTGACTAGTTGTGGTGATCAGTTATCCATATTTCTTTCTCGGATCACATAGATTGTTATGCTTTTGTATTTAACACAAAAAGAAAGAGGGAAAGATCCTTTGTGGCAAATCCTTCTCTTAGAAAATTACCACTTGCACAATTTTTTTTTTTTTTTTTTCAATGAGTGAATGCCATCTACACAAGCTCCTCCCACATAAACCCCTTGCGACCTATAATGTGGCAGAACCAGAGTTTAATTCATCTCACTTAAACTTGGATTCTACCAGTAACTCAGATTTGTGAGGAGTTTGAGGGAACAGTTAGTGCACATAGAGTTACTCTTTTCAAAGTTTAAGATTATTAGTCTATTATTTGAGTTTTTGCCCTTCTGATTTGCATTGATGTATGCTTGAAATAATGAGTTTCAAGGAATATTAAAGGCTCTTAAGCCTATTCATTTAACTATTTAAGGCTCACCAGTGCTTCTGCTTGCAGGTATTTAAAAAGTTTGGTGTAGAAAAATATGACCCCACAAATGAGGCTTTTGATCCACACAGGCATAATGCCATGTTCCAAATCCCTGACGGTTCCAAGCCTCAAGGCACTGTTGCAGTGGTTCTAAAGGTAATTTACACAGGTGTTTAAGGAAGGATTTTAAGTTGATATTTTAATCTAAAAAATTTGCTCTTACCTTTGAAACTTTTTGACACCTGGTTTTCTATTTGATTAAAGGCAATCTGAACACCAAAAATTTTCAATATGCTATGTCTAGGTTGACCTGTGTCAAAGTTGATGACAAATATTTTGTTATACATATTTAGCTGTCATATGTATTTAGGATTCTGTTGAAGGGTTATTTATTTTTTTGTAAAGCTGTTTATCCTAGGTTTTTACTTGATATGCCATTTAGGGGATTGAGAACATGAATGATAGCTTTCCCATGCTTATGTTTGCAGGCAGGATATATGCTTTATGATCGGGTTATTCGTCCCGCCGAAGTTGGCGTAACCCAAGCAGTGGATGATAATAATGCAACCTAAAATTATAATTGCCAAGGTAGTGCATCTGATTAGGCTCTTCGCTTATAGATGATAAAATAATTTTGTATTTGTGAGTAGGTACCATTGAGTTTTCCTTTCTGAAAAAACACAGAGAACCATTATAATCAGATTCGGATGCTCCTCGAACACTGGTTCTCTTTTTCTGTCCTATGTTTTTCTTCTTCATTACTCATAGGATTGTTCTTTTCTCCGAAACTTAAATTTAGAATGTTTTGTTTTTAGTGACAGGATGCCATAAAATGGGTTGAATCCATGAAATTTTGTTGTATTAATTTTGATGCTATTTAGAGCTATACAGATTCATTATGAAAGTTATGAAGATTGTGGAGGTCTACTTCACCAAAATATGGTTACAAAATTGAGTCATAAACGTCACTCTATTGATCCTCCTATCAAGACTATTGTTTTTGAAATTTACTAATAGAAAAAATTGAACTATGAATCCAATGTGTCAAGTTTGTTGTAAATCCAATTCTTAAAAAATGCATTTAATTAAAAGAAATTACATTGCACTACGGCACTACCTGTGTACTGGTTTTGCTAATCTCAATATATTTTGAATGCAAACGATTATACAGTGTTCTGTGAAAAATTTTATTTGAAGTATCAAATTTATATTGCCGAAGAAATTGAATATAGTACTTTGAGCATATTACATAAGCCTCTCATCACTAAGCTGTCTTAAGTTTAAAGAGTCTTTTAGTTTATATAAAAAATAAATTCTTACAAAAAATTAAATTTTTTAAGAAATAAATTTGTGTAAGTTTTTTTGGAATTACTGTAAACTGTTTGAATGGTATTAAGAAAATATAATTTATCATAAAGTAAATTCTTATATGATGTTTAACTTAATTATATATTTTGGAAGAAATATTATTACAATAATTAAAATGTTTTACCTAAAAATTATGTTCTTTTATTAAGATAATTTATAAATTTTTAAAAAGTATTTTTGTCATTATTTAAATTTTATAAAGATAATTCTGTATTTTATTTTATTAAAAATATAAAAAATAAGACTTATTTAGGGGTTAAGTAAGTAACTCTCTATACTTTATAAGAAATAAATTTTTTTGAGAAGTACAATTTCCTTCATTTTTTTGAATTGATGATCAATTAAGTATTTTATACTTTTCAGAAAGTTATATTTTTTATGAAATTTTCTATAAATCAAACAATTTCTAAATTTGTATTATCTTTGAACATATGTTACATGAATTTAAAATTACAAATCATACTATGAAAAAAAAAATATTTATATACTTCATTTATAAGAGGTGAGCTGTAATTTTCAATGCAGCAAAGAAGTCAGTCACAAATTTACAGTGGTGGGCATATTCCAGGCATATTTTTAAGGTTATCGATTTGGAATAATTCTAGATAAGGAAGCATGAATTGGATTTCATTCCTCGCCAAAAAGTTGATATATATACTTTGCCAACATAATTAAATACGGTATGAATTCAGTTATTACGTGGCAGTAGTTTACATATTAAAAATCATAAGGTAAATTGCACATAATATTCTTGTGCCATATTAATGTGTAAAAAATATCATGATGTTTATAAATGTACAAGTTAACAATCTAAGCTATACACATAGCATGACAATTTTTACTATATCTATTATATTCTTAAAAAGAAATATTTATCATACATAAAATTTATATATATTATAATTTTTTATGAAAATATGTAAAATATAATCCATAATTTTTATATTAAATTTCGATAAAAAAAATTAAATTTTTTTTATTACATACAGAAGCATTATTAAGTGTTTGTAATTTTATAAATATTAATGATTTAAAATTATTGCATGGAGCAAGTCTACATACTGTAGATTGCAGGATGAACAATTTTTTGACCACGTCCTCGATGGTCCATGGCACGTGCGTGACCGTTGATCTAAATTGGATATCGTATCAGTGCTACAAGCGATCCATCGTGCATCATAGGATTGGCCATATATCGTTTTATCCAGCCAACCTCTTTGCTCTCAAAGCTCTGTGCTCTGAACGAACAATCAATGGAGCTCTGTAGTGGAAGTTTCAGAACCGTCCTCCATTTGAATACATCTCGGCCTTTTCTCTCTTCAAACTCCGTTTCATTACAGTGTTCTTTTCTTCACACTAGGAATAGACCCTTTAATTCTCTAAAGCTTTCCTCTTTTAGTCCCCAAATTCACCTCCTTCAACCCACTCTGTTTTATCAGAGTTCATGTCGATTTACGGTGTCAGCTTCGTCTTCTTCAGTTGCCGTTGGCTCGGAAAAAGACCAGCTCCCAGCAGACTTGAATGTCACTGAAACACGAGAACCCAATTCCAGAGTATGATCTTAGTTTTTATTCATTTCAATTTTGTGATGTATTTTAATTCGGTATTGTTTTGTTCAAGATTGTAATTACACATTTTGACCCCTTTTGTTTTTTTTTGTGAAGATGCCCTTTAATTGGGTAGACTTTATATGAATGTGTATATTTGGGTGTCAATCTCTTTGCAGGTAAGATTGCATGTTGAGGTTCCACCAGTGGTATGTGAGGATTGTTACAAAATGGTCATAGCTGAGTTCACGAAGCAAGCAAAGGTGCTCTTAAATTGTACTTGGTTGATGCATTTTCCAGTTATCTTTTAATGTCTTCTATAGACTGAGGCAAAAGGAAATAATGTCCATCATATTGTCATGAGGATTGCTTACCTGGGTTTTGGTTACTAGTGGAGAATGATAACTATAATATTGGACTGATCTAGTGAACATATCGATATATGTGTGTGTGTGTGTGTGTGTGTGTATACATATATATATATATATTTGAACTGCTACATTAATTTTCTACATAAAATCAGAAGATTTTACCCATATTTATGTTTCAGAATACACCATTTTATTTGGCACGACAATAGCAATCTTCCATTTGTTAGAGACTGGAACCACTGTACAATGCCACTAATAGGAAGTCTGAGCATTCATATTTTTGCAATATTAATGCATGTATTCAATCTTAGACGAGTCTTTTTGTATCACAAGGTAGTTTATGCACTGTGGTCCTGAATCCTGGCTTTTGGTGTCGAGAAGCAGAATGTTGTTTTAATATATTGACATTGACATCAATAGGTCCCTGGATTTCGTCCTGGAAAGGTTCCAGAGAATATTCTTGTCAGTTTTATTGGCAAGAAAAATGTTCAGAAAGCTACAGTTGAATCTATACTGAGGAGGACACTTTCCCATGCCATGTCTTCGGTATGTTACAATATTATTTCTGCTCGTTCAATGTCTGATGTCCCTACATGCAGTCTTGATATGAACCTCTTAGACATTTTGGGTTCATGGTGTTTGTTTGCATTTAAATTTGGGGATGGTTCCTGGATTCTGGTTTGGATAACTTCACTCTTGAAACACAAGAATGAGTCCATGCACCCACGCATACTGACTACTGGCCTTTCCCTTATTATAGAATATCTTATTGCAAGAAAATCTGAAGCCTTGTTCAGCTCTTGGTTGCCTTTGACACAAGGAATGGCTAAAACTTGAAACCTTTACAAAAAATTAAAAAAAATGTAATTTTTATTATTTCCCCCCTGCTTTTTTCCTATGTTATCAGTTATCACTGTAAGAAGTAACTTATCAGGTCAAAGATACTCTTCTATCATATTCTTAAACATCTCCAGTCACTTGTGTTTACAGGTTACCGGTACGGCTCTGCAGGACTCAGTACGTATTGCAACTAAATTTTCTGAGATGGAGGAGACATACTCTTCCCTTGGGTCTCTCAAGTAGGTCATCTATATCTTCAGTGTTTCAAAGGCTTGTCTTGACCTACTCACCACTACCTCCAACTATCTTCTCTTGTAACATGTACTAAATAAGGCCATGAATGTTGATGTTGTTATAAAAAAAAAAAAAAGAGTTCTAGGGGCATTTATGTTAATCATCCTCATTGGTTTCATTTCTCCAGATATGATGTCATTGTTGATGTGGCACCTGAAATCAAATGGATTCCCGAGGATGCTTACAAAAACTTGAAGCTTGTTGTTGAAATAGACAGTGAAATAGATGCACAGAGAGCTTCTGAACAAGAATTAAAAAGGCGCCACAAATCAATTGGTGCATTAAGAATTGTTACTGACAGAGGGCTTCAGGTGACAAACTTTGATTATATTTATTAATTAAATGTATAAATGTCCTCTTTTCTTAATATGATTATCTATTGAAAATATGATTCGAAAAAAAATCTTCATTGATCATACAACTCATAACATTTTCAAGCACTCTGCAGCAAGAGTTATTCACCTTTCCTTGTGTAAGATTTGCACTGAAGAAACTGATGATGCAATGAAAGGGCTTTAGCCGTTATTTTTTTACACTATATCTATGACAAAGCTTAAATAAATTTTTACTGAAGTTGGTGAAATTTTATCTCTGTTGTTTCATTCCAGTCAATATAATAATATATGCTATTTGCTGTCATGTGAACACTGCTTTCATCTATATATATGGATATTATCTTGATTGAAATCAATTTTGTAATTTGTTGTAATTGGGATATAAATAGAATTAGCTGGCTGCAATAAGCTTCTTGTTCATGTTTGCAGATTGGTGATCTTGCTGTCATTGACATCTCAGCAACAACAATTGATCAAGATGAATCAAAAGTTAAAAATATCCCATCTGCTGAAACTAAAGGTCTGCTGATATGCATGAAGGATGATAAACCATTCTCAGCTTTTTATTTGTAGTATATCATGACCGTGTTTCTTATTCTGAATTTTACATTGTATGTGCAGGGTTTCATTTTGATACAGAAGATGGTGACAGAGTAATTCCTGGTTTCCTTGATTCTATTATTGGAATTTGTCGAGGTGAAACAAGGTCATTTCCACTTGTATTTCCCGAAACATGGAAGCAAGAAAATCTCCGTGGTGTTCATGCTCAATTTACTGTGAGTTTCTCTATATTAAGTATTTCAAACTGCTATTTTTCTTTTTGATCTATTCTTTTGGTACGGTTATCCTCTTTTATTTAGAAGACTGGGAAATATTTTTACATTAGTATGTCCCTTTTTTCTAGCTTCAGCAGAATTTAACTTGGAGCTGCCTGTTAAATTTCTTTTGTTTATGATAGGTTGAATGCAAAGAACTCTTTTATAGAGATTTACCCGAGTTAGATGATTCTATTGCTGATAAGCTTCTCCCTGGATGCACTGCAGTGGAACAGGTGTGGCTTTTTTACAAATTTTCCCTAGCATGCTAAATTGAAGTCTCATATATAGTTGAAATCAGAGCAATTTCTGCGGTTGCTAGGTGAAAGAACTATTGTTACAAAGATGCCAAGAAGTGGAGCAGACAGCCAGAGAGCAAGCGACAGATAATGCTATCCTAGACCAGCTCTCTAAGGTATCTTTACATTGATGAGAAGCAGTTTTAGATTGCATCCATCTCTTGTTTTATAGCCTTTTGAAGTCCAAACACACCTTGCTACATTTTGTCCTCAGTTTGCTTACTTCTTGTTTATGCGCATGTGGATATGCATTTGGAATAAATACATTTAAAACTTCTATTGATTGTCCTGGTAGGCATATAGCCATGACACAGGTGCACTCAGAAATTTTTGAAAATTCATTATAACAGATGACAAGGGATAGCTCGAATGTATATGACAAGACCCACCATCTCTTGCAACCCTATGGTGAATTCATGAATCTTGGCATATACTGAAAGTCCCATATATGAAGTATAGTTGTCATTTGTCAATCCATCCTTCTGAAGGAATCTGATGTTTGTGACATGAAAATTGCAATTTTGTATTCCCTTCTTGTGGACCCTTTCCTGTTGACAAGGATTTAAAATTATCCGCTGGAAGAAGCATAGATATGGAGAAGTTTATCATACTAGACCCATGTTTCTTTTCCTTTGCAGATGGTAGAGGTTGACATCCCTCAATCCTTGTTTGAGGAACAAGGTAGGCAACTTTATGGAGCCAACTTATTAGAAATTCAGGTTAGTAACAGTGACTTTTCATCATTTTAACAAATTTTAAAATCTTATTCACAATTTGATACCAGAAAACCTTGGCCCTTGCTGAAATTTTTATGAGCTCTTAAGTAGTATACTTGCGACACAGGCAAAAATGAAATTAAATGAACAGCAGTTGGCATCTCTATCAAGTCCAAAGGCAGTGAATGAATATCTTGAACACCAGAAGGAGAATATAAAAAATTTGATAAAACAGAATCTGGCAGTTGGAGATATATATAGACGTGAAAATTTGCAGGTATGTATAGCTGATTAAGTTTTATTTTTCTCAATAGAGATATATGTGCGCCAGGTCATGTAGCCTTTAATAAATCCTTACCCCGTTGTGAGTTAAAAAAAAAAAAAAAAGCAAAATTAGAGAAGTGCATCATGGGCTGTTAGCTTGATGTGATTCAGATTGAACATATGTATCTCTTAATTCACTTATCTTGGAATGAACTGCCTTCCAAATTCCTTGGCTTGTTATAATGATTTGTATATGTATTATCCATAGCTTTCTACTGAGGAGATTGTCAAAGAGGTTGAGAATTCCATAGCTGAATTCAAACGTCAGAAACAAGAATATGACGAGGATCGTGTGAAAGGACAGGTCCGCATGTTATTTTGGACTTTGTTTACCCGCTGCTTATATTTTGACAGCTTTCACTGCTTTTTCTGTATGAATACATGAATGTCCTGTACTACCTTGGAAATGAGGAAAACCACTTTCTTTGATTATTTGTGCAGAATCAAATCACTACCAAAAGGATTTATTTGTTTTATCTGATTACGTTCATCTGCAGGTCCAAGAGATACTTGAAGGAGCTAAGGTCCTTGAGTGGTTGAAAGAACATGCAGAGATTCAGTATATTACCAGATGAAAGATGAAGCATTGCCTGCCGTGGAAGCTAAATTGCAGGGTTATTATGGGGAGTTTGTTTCTGCTGACATGAGTTGTGAAAATCAACCACTGTACACAGCATTTTTGGAGGAAGGAGGTGTAAAATAGAATTACTTTTAACAAAGTTTACATAATAATATCTCTAATAAACTTATGATATGAATGAATGTTCATTTACTCTCTATATCACCAATAAACTCAACATTTCTATGTATAACACCAATACAAGATTGCTGAATTGAAAGAAATATTCATGAGGAGCTAAAATGCCTTTCTTGTAATATCTGGCCAAGCTTTATGTAAAGAACTTGCCGCTCCTCAAAAGAAAGGTTCCTTCTTATCTACACCATTTAAAGAAAAAACAGAGAAAAACAACAAATTGTGAAAGATGCACCACAAAAACTTTAGCCTTTTTTTTTTTTTTTTTTTGCTAATGAGAAACCACAAAGAAAAATAAAACATTTCCTTATGTTTATCCAATATATATCCTCCTTTGCAATAGAAATTAGAAGAGACGTGAGTCCTCTAATTTCCTCAATGATTGAAAATGTGCCAAGCAATTGAATTACTTTGACCGAAAATCTCACCTGGTCAAGAAACATCTCAACTGTATAGTCTTGGGGAACAATAAATGACTGGTGATAGATGTATGCAAAAACAGCCATTACCATCTGAAATCATGCAGCAGAGTGTAAATATTACAAGAGTCAACAATGGTGACATGATTAAAAATGTTACTTGTACATTTATACATTCAGACTGACTACAGTCTCATTGTATGAGAGGTGGTGAACCTACACAAAATTATGTGATAAACCTCTCTTCTTGTGTGGAGAAATTCTCGTATACATGGCATGCACCACGTGCTATATATTCTGAACCAATAAGTAGAGGAGAGATAAAAAGTATGTCATTGGTTCTGAAATTTCTACCCTTCTCTCTCTTCAATTAAAAAGACTTACTAATTAGTGCATATATGATACTGATGCATGTTGCAGGGTTATATTCATGATACACATAGAATAGTTCTTTTTAATATAAAAGTGATAAATTATTTAATTTGTGTCCTAGGTTTAAAACTTGAACATCAAAAGAGAAAAAAATTTTAAAGACAACATGTGCTAAGGTACTACTAAGTGTGTTGGGTCACATGTAGCTTAGTTACTATGATACTATGGTGACATAATTTGACAACCACCATGAATCAAAGTTTTCATCTACCTGGCAGTCCATTCTGTCAGTGAATCCACCATGTCCAGGTATGCTATCTCCAAAGTCCTGTATGAATTGAAAGATATTTAAGCAACAGAGTAACAGTTGAAATAACAAGTTGCCATAAAAACAAAAGCACACCTTAATCTTGAAAGCTCTTTTAAAACCACTAGCAAAGAATCCTCCAAATGGTGCTATGATGGATGCAAATAATCCCATCCACAAGGCATGCCACTGTACTGGCTGGATTGCAATCTCTTTCCAAGAGAGCTACAAAATTTGCAAGGGGAGATATCTTATTTTTGAACTCATGAACATTAAAAACCATGTTATCTATCAAGCTTTCTTTTCTTGCTAGAACAAATCTCAACAGTACTGTGCCTATAATAACCAACTTTAAACATATTATGATTGATAATTTTCAAAAAAAAAATATAATTCACCATCACTTAAAATATGGACAGGTTTTAGGACTCTGCAAAAAAAAAAAAAAAATCTAGCTCAACAACATTTCATGCAGATGTAAGAGTTTTGTTCACATAGTCAACCACTCTGTGAAGCTAATAATTTCTGAGGGTATCTGTACACTAAAAGCAACCTTGTTATATGTTAAATTTATGACAGCCTAACTATTTCTTTAACTTACTGCTAAATTTGAAGATTTCTCACTTACCCACTGAGAAATCCATCCTGGCAAAGCATAGTACTCTGGCTCAAAAAGGGGGCCAGGGTCACACTCAAGCCAACCAGTTGATAGATCCTGCATTTGTTCCACCAAATTATAAGGGCTATGGGCAGAAAAACTATGTCTCTTTGATATGGATGACTGCACCAAATCAAGATTGTTACCTTCCTTGGACATGTTAGCCAATCGAAGCGGCCCAAGATGTTTGCAAACTGCAAAATCACGTCACAGTTAAGACAATAATCTTAAGGTAATCATTGTGATGACAAAGAAATTGTGCAGTAGTTGTACTAACTGTGTTAATTATGTGCTAATAAGAACCTTTTAGCAGAACTATATATATTGTTTTTTATGGGAAAAGTAAAATATCATGCTGATATAATAGAGCCTGAAATAAGGAATCTTAAATATAGCAGCAATATTTTAAATGATAATTATTGAGGAGAAATTACACTTTGGTTCGTTTCTCTAAAATATTTAAATGATGATAGAACTGACATTTTCTTCCTTTAAATAATAGATCTTTTCTTTTTTACCTTCTTAACAAATTAAAATCAGAGACTTTTAAGATAAATAAAAGATGATGTCTGACTTACCAAATTTAAATGCATGTGATAATTAAGGGCTGTCTGATATATTGGTTACTAATTAAAATGCATTAGAATATCTCCTCCATGAAAGCAACTGTAGTGGCAATCACAATATCACTGACCTCAATCAAGAAAGTTCAGATCAAGAATGACAGCTGATTTAAAAATCTTTGACATGGGAGAAAGGTGTAGAAGTTTTAGTAGTTGAGCAATTTCAAGAATGACAACTAATGTAATTAATTTTGGTTGTTGGAGCTCTGTAATAGAAATCAAGCAACTATCTTAATTGATCAATTGAACCATGTACTATGTTGTGTTGTAACACCAAAGAAGCATCAAAGATGTTAGTTTATTATATTTTAAGAGCAAAGAGGATTTGTACTTTGACTAGCTCAATCTGAGGAAAGCACGGTAGTACTCTAAAAAGTCTCAAAATTACAATGTAATTCCTAATAAGTGATAACCTCAAGCCAAAGTGAAATAGATGCTTATTTTACCATTTTCATAATAACATTTACTTCCCTTCATACCACCTTATTATCATTATTATTATTATTTTCATATTAACAACTACTGGGAGTGTTACTGGTAAAGCAATTGGTCTTTGACACCGAAAGCAATAAAGAATTCTTTCTGGCATATCATTGTATCATCAAGGCTGTGATGCTTACAAAAAATGCAGCAATCATAGTGGCGACAGATGCTCCGATGAAGCCTTCCCATGTTTTCTTTGGAGATAGCTTGATCAGAGGAGTTTTCCCAAAAAAGAAACCAAAGAAATATGCAGCAACATCATTCATGGCAATAAGTAATGCAGGGAAGAGAAACCTTCACAACAATATTAACGTATTAAAATTTGACATTAAAAAAAAGCACCCAAAAAAAAAAAATCTGCGTATTTATGAAAAACACCAAGTTAACAAGAAGCAGGAGCAGACTTATCATTTGGTTACGTGTTGGCCATAAAAGAATAAAGAGACTGTTAAAAAATGAATAGACATGATTTCTTGCCAATTATTAGTGCCCCTTTCAACAAGAATTATGTTCATATTTTGTAATTAAAAATGAAGATGCGATAAATTAAATTATGCTTGAGAAAAAATTGTTTTAAATAAACTCAAATAGATTTAAAAATGGAGTGTGAGAATACAGATTCACCAGCTAGAACTATATCAGAAGTCATGTTACCAGAATATCCCTTCAAATATATTGGCAACAGTAAATGCAGATTGCGTAAACACCACAATCAGTATCATATGTGTCCATGCATACTGCCCAAATTGATATTTGTACATCCTTTTCTTCAATGAAAGAATAAACCACATGAAACCTGAAATTAACAGAGACGAAATGACTTATAAAGTGACAATATTTTTAAGATTGCAACAGCAGAATACAGTTGTAAAACTGAAATAACTGAGATTTCATTGAGAGAAACAATTGAAAATACTAACCTATAATATATAAGAAATAACATATAGCCATCTCGTATTTGAGCAGGCCGCTCACAAGTCTCCCAAAGAATTTTTGCGAGTCTACTGTATTCACAAGCTGCTGATTGAGAATACGGCCATACACAAATAGCATTGCTGTGAAGAAAAAATGCCTGGACAATGTATTCAGAATGTCATCTCTGTGTTCTTTGCAATATTGAATGATGTCATGATATATTCTTCAGGTTGCAGAAGCAGAAAAGCTTACCAGTTCAAGAGCCTAAATCTAGGAAGACGTCGATCTTCATGAGTTCTTCTCAGTAGATGGAAGAGCTCACTTGCCATAATTATTTGGATTATAACAACCATACCCCATATGTAAAGATGACCCAAGTATAACATAATTAGAAGAGCCGCGAGCATCCACAGAGATGAATATGCACGAATCCACATTGATCTGTATTTGTCTTGATCATTGATAAGTAATGGGCTTCCATTTGATTTGGTTAACTCAGGAGGAAACTGGCACCAAATTGTAAGTATTAGTTTCTGAATTCTGCAAAATAAGACTCAAAGTTCCTCTTCTTTTTCTTGTATTTGTTTTGGTATTGTTCTATCAGTTGATTTAGAAATCCACAAGTGTATCTGTATATATGAAAAGTGTACATGCTAATGAATTTCACTAACCTTATAACTATTCTCCAGAAGGATCAATATATCAGAAGCATGGCATTTTAGCTTTCTAAATGAATCAGAAATTTCTTATCCATTTCACATTAGCAATAAGCATTCTCCATTCAAAGAAGTGACAAAAAAATATACTTACACATGAATGGCGAATAGCTAGATAAGTATTAATGGTTTTTGAGCAGCAGTAAAAATCTTACTTGTCATTGAAAATTTAAGTAAATATCCAAGTAATATTAAGTAATTGAGCTTCCTAAGCACAAAAACATAAACATAGAAGTTAACTGAGATAAAAATCAGTCACTAACCTCATTAGAGCGCCTTCGTTGCCGGGCACGAGGCGTTCCTGGCAAATTACTGTGCTGATCCTTTTGCATCTCTCCAGTTAAAGTATCACTTCAACTATAATTCAAGTGATTATTTACACACATGAATATCCCTGAGACATCACATTGTAAAAATTACAAAATGCTAAGTATGATACTAAAAAGAGAATGATTCTCCATAAAAAGGAGGATTTCTGGAAACTTAGCACTCAGTCTAAGTTTAATACACCTCTGTCTATATATTCATCATAAAAATTCAAGCCAACATGAATATAAATATATGTATTTATTGGCAGAAACAGCCGGATCTCTTGATGCATATGTGTTTGTTAAGCGATTTTGCAAAACTTGGTTCAATAGAAAATCAAATTTTGGTTAAGAAGAAATGGAAGCTTGACTCAAACATCATTAAACTGAAAGGGAAAAAAAAAAAAAACAATTATTTTAGCAGAACTGATATTCACTCAAAACAATTTGCCAAGTTTTGAAAGAATTGCAAGGTGAAAAAATGATAATAATATACATTGCAACGGATCAATATGGATCGTGTAAAATCATACCTTTTCGTTTAGACATAAACTAAACTTCATGAAAACCAAAAAATGTAATCACTATGAGAAGGAAGTGATAAAAATTCATGCAGAAAATCAAAGAAGAATTAATGTTGGAGGCTGCTGGTAAGATTGAGAAGAATGTTTACTTACAGAAAGTGCTTCTTCTCCTTTGTTGGTGATCTAGAAAAAAAAAGATGGAAGGATCAATGCACAATTGGGTCTGGGGTGTATCACCAAGTGTCAAAAGATTGAAGAGTTGGTTGAGAATCAACTTCTTCTGTTGATTGTGGCTTTGCTATGTTTCAGGAGAACAAGAATAACAGAAAAACATACTCTGCTAGAGATACAAATTAAAAAAAAAAAATACCACTTCTTAATCTTTATTAGATAAAAAAAAAATAATATTTGGAAAATATATAGTTCTACTGAATTTTCATTCTATTTATATGGTAATTTTATTTTAATAATAATTGAGTACAAATGGCCAAATATTATTAAGAGTTTTAAGGACTGAATACTATAATAAATTAAAAATATTTTTCATGATTTTTTCCTTCATGCACCAGTGTGACAGGTGGATGAATACCATGCATGAGAAATCTTGGTGCAAAAATTCAAATTTGCAGAGTAAGTTAATTTTTTTAACTGATAAAAGATAATTATTAAGGTTTTACATATTGTGAGACATATTTTTATGCTTACACTATATCTCCCATTAAATTATTTTTTTTTTAAAACCATGTGTAAGATATAATGTATCTTTTTAATGGCCTTCCCAAATCAAGCATGGACATTTTTTAATATGCTTTATTTAAGATACATGTGCAACTTATTTACATAAGATAAAATCTTTCAAGCTTACAAATCAAACCACGTGTCAATATTAGAGCAGCCTGCAACAACCCCATAAACAGATGACATGTGGCATAACATCACCTACTTCATCTTGCCCTTACTAATTAGTGAGGCATATGTTATCTATATTAAAAAAAATGCAATATTGTATAAATGGAGTATCATAATTATTTTTTAATTCATTGACCTACTCTTTAATTCTCTTTGCTACACATTGTTGGTCGATGCTTATGAAACTTTTGAATCATAAAGCAAAAGTTAATCAATTAACTTACTTCATGATATATATATATATATATAAGTTAATTACATCTTCAATCTTCAAATTTATTTTGCATATGCAATTGAGAATAAGTACCTCTCTTTTATAATTATAAAGTGGCAGGGGCGGAAGCAGGAATTTGGGCCAGTGGGGGCTGACCCGGATCCAAAATAAGAAAATTTATAATTTAGTCTCAAATTTTTTACTTTTTTTCACTAAGAATCATTTTTAAAGATTTTTTTCAATTTAGTACTTGTCGAATTTTCAATTTAGTCTTTCTATAAAATTTTTTTTTTTAATATTATAATATTTTTTTTGAAAAACTTGAGTGGGGACTTGAGCCCCCACTGGGCCCACATTGAGTCCGCCCCTGTAAAGTGGCTACCAAAATCTTCTGTATCATTAATTACATGCTTCGAGTTGTATGGGTCTAGTGCTTCTAAAGGTAAAAAGATTAAAAAATAAAAAAATAGTGTTTTTTTATGATGATAAAATGTGTATTTGACACATTAAAAAAATTAATTTTTACTCTTTTGACTTAGTTAAACAATTTTTTTTTCATATTTTACAGATATTTAGTATGCCAATTTTTTAGAAGGAAAAAAAAATCATCTTTCAAGAAACTATTCTAAATACCGTATAATTTATTATAATAAAGCTTTAAATTATTTTTTTAATTTATCTCTCTTCTTTTAATTAACTGATAGTTTATGTTCTAATTAATTAAAATCATTATTTTTAATGCTTTCTTTATTATTATAATACTATTTTTAATGTTTTTTTTCATAAAATTAGACAAAAAAATCATATATAATTACATATTTGACCCATGCCTACTTATTCAGCATAAATAAATAAAAAAGTAATGAAATAAATGAATATATAATGTAATAAAATATAATTAATTAAAATTTAAATAATTTTATTCTTATTTTAAATATTTTAATCACAACAATATATTTTGATCTCAAAATAAATATGAATTAATTTATTTCATATATTATTAAATGATATCAATACATCTTTTTATATTATTATACATTTATAAGATAATTCAATATCTAATTTTATCAAACACTCTTAATACAATCGATTCTCTTATTAGTTTTCAACTAATAATTAACAGTTAGTAAAATAATTAACAGTTATTTGCCTAAAATAAAATCAAGAGAGCACAAATGTTCTACTATTTTTTTAATATTTTATTTTATTGAAAAACAACTTGGATATCTCATCTCAACAAACTCAAAATTCTTTCCGTGAAAAAGTCATTATCTACAAAATCCAACTTATAAATTGGGTGTTCATCAAACATCAATTAATTATCATCATAGATTCACTTACGATTTAATATTTTTTTAATCTGAATTTATCATTTAAATAAATAAACAATAATAAAATTCAAAATAATATTGTATAACATAATCACGTGAAGGCATAACATATCATGTAATAAAATAAATTGATCTTAAATTAGAAAAAAAAAAATCTTACTTTAAACATCCCTTCTCAGAAATGGTATAAGGGTATCATGATTTTCCAATAATGGTTGTTATTGGATGATTTTGGTGGAAAGAGAAAGCAAATTATAGCGCTAAGAAATTGGTAGCTTGACACTGATGTTGCCAACTTGCAGACAGCAACATCTTTGTCTCTTGATTCCTTATGACGCCCAAAACACCGACCTTTGCTCCGTTTCTGGGTTTCTTCTTCATTTGCTTTTCTCACATCTTCCTCTTTATAATCAGTAGCATTTGCCCTTCTTCTTCATTTTAATTACCATAATGCCTTTCCCTTCGGTGTTTGGATTAATTGATTTTGATCCTTCTTGGGCTTCCATATCTTATCCACTTGCCTATCCATTTCACGTGGCCAACAGAAGGTGGAACGGTGGGGTTGTTCAAAATGGGATCCATCTTTCATCAACATCAAGACATTTTTATTAAATTCAAGTTGAATTCAGTTTGGAATTTTTTTTTTAATTTGTATGTCTAAATTTGATTTTTTATGAAAAAAATACTAGACACAATTTTAATATTTTATTCTATATGATATAATCAAAACATGCTAATATATAATATAAATTTATATTTATGTATATATTATATCTAAGGGTTAATAAAAATTTTAATTATTACAATTTTATAAAATTTATAATTTAATTTTTATAATTTTATTTTATATAATTATATATTAAAATTTAAAATAATTTGTACTTAAATCTCCATCATTAACTTACATTAAATTCAAATAATAAAAATTAATTCAGAATCTAGTTTAGGATTTTTTCTTTCAGTTCATTCGTCATTTTCTATCAATAATTTGAAGAAAAATAACTCAACATTTTTAATTCTTATTAACATATAAATTTATTTTTCATCTTCTAATGAAAATAATAAAGATAATTTTTTTATAATAATTAATGGTTAATCAATAAATTTTGATAAGATAAACATAATATACAAGTTAATAAAAATACAATACTGATATATAATTTAATAAATATATAGAATTCCATTAGTTAAATTTGATTTCAGTTGATAATGAAAACTTAATTACAAATAATTTTAAATTTTAAGATACAATTACACAAAATAAAATTATAAGAATTAAATTGTACATTCATTGAAATTATAAAGACTAAAATCTCTATTAATTCTATATTTAATATATAAGTAAAAATATGAAAAAAATTATAATATAAATATATTAATTCTTAATAATTAAGATTTTATATCATGTGATGTTTATAAAATATATAATATAAATAAAATATTAAATATCTAAATATAAAACTAGATCAGGCGGAGTTGGCTTGGTTTAGAAAAGACATAAATCTAAGGCCAAACCATTTATAAAATAAAATTTAAATTTTTGTCAAAACATTATCCTTATATATATTTACTTAATTCAAATTCTATTTATTTAGAATTAGATACAAACTAAAAATTGGATCGAGGTGCATTTCCCACACAAGGAATGGCTATTTACACATGCTTATTTTTGTATTTATGAGAATTGTGATGCTATATTTGCCCTCTTTTATTCATCATCTTCTCTTGTAGGCATCACACATTTTACAAGAGAGTGAGTGAAAGAAGGTAAAAAAAGAGAAACTCTTGCAAATAAAGCATAGTATCTAAACTTGCGTGTAAATTTAGACATTCTCTTGTATTTTTAGTCTGTGTGAGAAGAAGGCATGTGCGATAGTATCACTCGGTTGAAATAAAATTAGTTGCACATTTAATTTTCTTACACTTACAATCACATAACTCAAGTCAATATACTCATTTAACAATATTATTTTAATTATTTATTTTCATTTTTTTATTTATATTATTTTATAAATAGATGAAACCTAAAATTTTAGATCTCATTTATTTATGAAGGTGTATTTAAAGAAATAAAAGAAGATTTATTCATATTCATTTAACAAAAATAATTTACGTTAGTTTAATTTAAGTGATATCATTGGTACAAATATTAAAATCATATATGCAAGTCTTTTGTCAGATTATGTTGTTAGAATTTTTTTTTTAAATTTAGACTGACATAATACAATAAGATCTCATATTAATTAGATGTTATAACATGTGAGCTTGTTGGTATAAAATTGATTTTATGGTTATGATCAGTTAGTTGGACTTATTTGAACATTGGGCCTTGTGATTGGGCTTGTTATGATGGCGTTGGCCTGTCCCATCTAATTTATATTCACATAAAAGGCCTGTGTTTCTAACTATTATCAGAAGTTTAATTTTTCCATCAAAACTAATCAGGATGTTCTGGGTGGAATAGAAATAGTTTCTCCCCCTTACCTTTCCTGCAAAGCATAGGTTTGAGATGATTTCTTCATCTATATCATTTCCAGATAATTTGAGAACCTTTTGACTTTTAATTTTTATAATCTATATTGTCATATGTAGTGATTGGCGAAGATAGTTTTCATATGATTACATATTAGTAGATGTTACTTGTTTTAACATTATTCTCAACTATTTTCACAACTTTACACCTAAGTAGTTAAAATGGCACCAATTATTTTAAAACATGTAAAGCTAATATGATA
Source organism: Saraca asoca (assembly GCA_026873985.1). Classification (NCBI taxonomy): domain Eukaryota; kingdom Viridiplantae; phylum Streptophyta; class Magnoliopsida; order Fabales; family Fabaceae; genus Saraca; species Saraca asoca. Next base: position 1,371 of record JANHAO010004596.1, on the reverse strand, counting down.
AAGATTATCCCAAACGGGTTATAAAATCTTCCTACCTGCGTGTTCAAATTTGAAGGTAAAAGTAAAAAAAAAAAGTTAATCCTATGTTTTCATTCATAATTATTTCTGTTATTTTATATATTACACATTATGAATTAAATTAACTTGGTCAATTCATTTAAAGGTGGTCAAATTAGCATGGTTTAAACTGTACCACATATATAATTACACATTTTGTGTAAATGTTTGCAGTGTAAACAGTACTATTGAAAAATATCATATATTCTGACTACAAAAATAAAAATTTTGTATAATTTTGTATTAATGAAATTTAAAGTCATGACTACAACATATTATTAAAAAATGTAGAGTTTTATACATTATTAAAAAATAAGAAACATGTCGCCCTTTTCTTAAGTAGTGATATCTATATTATTTTCAATTTTTTATATTATATATTTAAATATAAAATATTACATTTGTGTGTATATATATAATAATAATTGATTATGTTTGATATTAAAAAAAATAACTTATTATACAAAAAATTTTAGAGTAATCCAACTTTTTCTAAATAGACTTTTCATGATAACGTTGGACGCATCATGCACGTGGCATATGGACACGGACAGTGGCTACACTCCAGTGTCATATCCGTAATTACACGCGGAGGCGCGGGCAACATGAAAATAAAATAGATAGACAGTCAGATAGAGTTCAACAGGGCCCCACCTCCATCCATTGTCTGTGCGCACCGTGATAAATCTGTTTCTCTGTCCTCTCAGCTTCCATTTCCGTAATACTCTCTCTCTATCACGACTCACAGAAACCACTGAAGCCAAACAGCTACTCTTAGATCTGAAAGATACCGGAACAACCCTCAACTGAAAAGGACGATCTTGGTATGCATTTTCTCTGCTCCCACCAACTTCCCTGCTTCTTCATTCACGTAATGTAGCGCTCTGATTTTTCTGCGATCTTTCCTAGATTCTTCTCGGTTCTTCTTGTCTTGAGCTTAAACAGCTGAAGATCTAGTTGATTTATTGAAGGTCTTGATGAATGCGAGGTCTGAAATTAGTGATTGATTACACATTGTGCCTGTGAATATAGGATGCTTAGGATTTTTGTGATGTTTGACTGTTAAGTTGACTCCAGCTTGTCGGCGAAATTGTTTTTGGATTTCCCATTAACTTGCAATTCTGTTCTTTGTACTTGTTAGTTACCCCTGGCCTAGTTTAGTGTTGAGGAGGAGTTGAAGTTCTATTTCAAGCGGCTTTCTCGATCCTGAGTATGGGTTTTCTCTAACCTACATTTGAAGCGTTTTCTTTTTCTCAGGAGGGGGTTCCAAAAATCAATTAAAATTATGCAGTTTTTGAATTGGGTTTTGCTTCT
>JANHAO010004595.1:0-24016 GCA_026873985.1 Saraca asoca | reverse complement strand
CCTCTCTTCCAAATTGTAAATTTGTGCTTTTCAATGTGAATCTAAAATTGGTTCATAAATTTTATAATTTGTGATTAATTTTACATTTTTTAGGCATCTGCAAGAGGATCAAATCGAGTCAACGATTGATCCGGTTCTTAACTGAGTTTCAATGGATTGATTTGAATTTTGATCCACTTCGAATTTTTATAATGATTTAGTCTGTTTGACATATTAAGTTTCACTCACCTTAATTCAATTGAATAGATTGGATCGGATTCAGGGGCAAATCTATGTTGAGCCGAGTGAGATTTCAACATCCACTCAATTTAAAAAAAAAAATAGAAATGTGATAGAGGGATTAAATTAAAAATTTGGTAGGAATTAAATTGAAAATTCGATAGGAAAGTTGGGTTCTTGTGTAAGTCTGTCCAAATTTTATGGGACAAATTATAAATTCTCTATTTTATACAGAAGCTTTCCCACGAAGCACGAACCACCACCGACCCCCAGTTCTCATTAATGATAAATCCTGCGTCCGTCACTGATCGGATTTAAGAATATGATTACTATCAAAATATTAGATTGGAGGGACTATTGCTGGTGAATTTTGGATCATGCTAATTGGTTTAGGATTGGCCTGGAATGTTGTGTTATGGGAAGTGTGGCTTGACTTTGATGGAAAAAGGGTTGTCTTCTTACTCATCTTTATGCCTTGTTGGTGGAAGATCTTACTGATATTCTAGCCAGTGAGTGGCAAGTGAAAACATCACAAACCTTTAGAGATCATAATGAATCAGTGGACTACCTTGCCAAATTAGTTTTGAAGATGTGTCATGGCACTTTGATTTTGTTCTCTTCCCCATCTACTTGTACCCTTTTTCGTCGGAGGATTGGAAGAATTTGTCTTCTATCCTTTAACCCCCAAGACTTTGCCAGTTTATTCAAGAAAAAATTTCAATATTTACTATTAGCATAATAGTAACAAGTGAATCTATCAAGTGATCAAATTTTTTACAAAAATCATTATTAACAAATAGAACAGGTATCTATTTATTTATTGTTTTAGTGAATGAACTAGGATTTATTTGATGAATAGATGAATTTTCTAAGAAAATTATCACCATGTTTAACATAGAACACTAGAAAGAGCTTACATATAAGAAGCATTTTTTTTGTAAAAAAAAGTGGAAATTTCCTTAATGAAAAACTTTAAAATAAAGATTATAAAGCACGTGAAATTTTAAAGATTAATGAATTTACAGGTAAACATTTTGATTTTTTATTTGACTTTTGACTTAGCTTTTTTTAAAAAAAAAAAAATCTAGCAAATATTCTAGCTGCTATTCTTGGCCTCACAAGCTTTTTCTGCAATTTTGCCAATAGACTTATTTAGTATAATGATGAAATAATTGAATATAAATAAAATTAATTATATATAATTTATTTTATGTTTAATAACATCTTTTGATAATTGATTATATATAATCTAATCCTTTTTTGAATAATACATAAAAAATTATTTTTTAACATTAAATTACTCATATGAATAAAAAAGGAAGAGAGTGAAAAAGATTTTATTACTATTATTGGAGTAAGGACAATAAAGACAGAAGAAAATAAAAATAAGATTAATATGGATATAAATATTCATTTTTTTTCTATAATCCTAATTAAAATAAGGAAAAAACACAGATTATCTTCCTAAATTTTGGATAAGTGATAAAAATAATATATGAACTTTAAAATCTTACATATTACCTTTTGAACTTTTAGAAATAAGTGAAATCATCTATATTATTATTAAAACCGACAAAGATGATGCACATGAGTTACTCATAACCTTCAAGTAAATATTTAGACTTTATTTCTTTAGTACTAAGTCATCATCCAATTTGACCAAAAAAAAACATAAACTTTATGCTAGAAGTTTTGAAAAAAATCAAAGATAACTGAAAATTTTGGTGTTTGAACTTGTTTCTAAAATTTGAGATAAAAATTTTATATTTTACTAAATTGAATTCACATTACCTTTTGCATTCTATAAAATTTTCTTCTCCTCCTTTTTTTAATATATTGACTTTACAAATGATGCAAACTTTTCTAATTTTTGTTTAATGGATTTGTTGGACTTATATTTTGCATTGTATGTTAAATTTTTGGGTTTACAACTAAAATAGGATTAGAGACTTTGTGTTTAATGAAAATGTAAATACATTTTATTGTCTTTTGGAAAAAGTAAAAATATTAATTTTTTCCCATTCATTTAATTGTAAATTGTAGCTTTTGTCTTGCAACATAATTAAATAGGAAGAAAAAGAAGAATGAGATCATAGCAGCTCACTAACATTATCTGAAAAAGAAGAATGAGATCATAGCAGCTCACTAACATTATCTTTGCTAGTTTTAATAGCAATATAAATTGTTTAATTTTTTTTTGAAAGTTTAAGAGATAATGTATAGAATTTTAAAGTTCATGTATTATTTTTATCACTTATCAAATTTCAAGGTTTATATTTTACCCTTAAAATAAAAACTATTCAAAATTTTTTCTTTTTTTTTTTTTGTGTTTAAATGACATAGCATGCAGATCAAGTTTTTTTTTTTGTTTTAAATTTTTTTTCAGTTGTCTTGGGCCTAATGATGTCCAACTCTACAACTTGTTTAAAAAATTCTGAAGCCTATTTCAAGTCAGCCCGAATTCCAACCGAAATTCGACTAAGTTAAATAATTAAGATGACAACAAGAAAACCCGAAAAAAAAAAAAGGAAAAAAGGAGAAAGGTTAATCAGAATCTGCATTCGTGATTTGCAAATACCCTTTCTTTCTCACTGAGAAACCGACTGTCTGAGAGCAGACACACACCGTTCAACACACACGAGGTCCAAGCACCCACGGTGACGGCAGCAGCTCCAGCTCCGCGTCGTCGGCGAGTTCAGCTCCAGCAGCGTCGTCCGACAACGTTCTCAGCGACTTCTCCTTCACGGCCTACATAGCAGCACAGTTTCAAGAGGTGAGTTTGTCTTCACCTTCTTTTTTATTCAAATTTGTAATCCAGTATCTAGTGTGACCTAGGGCTAGGCATGGGTCGACTTGATGTGGCTTAGAAGAAATATTTAAACCGACCGATTAATACCGGGTGTTGAACATTTGAAACCAGTGCCCCGGGCACATCACAAACCAACCGTTGCTGCCTGAAGTTTTCTGTTTTAAATAGTTCTGGTGAGTTATTCGGGTAGACAAAGAACACAGAAAGGAAAAAATAATCAGTAGAAAGGGGAACGGAATTAGATGAAGAGTACTGAACTGCAGCAGCTTGAAACTTTTGCTGGGTCTGAAACTCTAGCAGCGGTTCATAAGTTATGATTTTTTTATTCTTGAAGTTTCAGACCTAGCAAAAAATTTTTGGATGTTGCTGTAAGTAGTTATGAAGTTCTGGCTTGAGGGTTATCTACACAATTTTGATTCGAAACTCTAAAAGGCCTATCTTGGAATTTCTCTATTGGACAGAGAATAGAGGGTGAGACGAGGAGGGAGGTAAGAATAACTAAAGCTCTGAAAGATTGAAAGAAGTATAGAGAGATAGAGAGGTAAGACTAATGGAGAAGAAGGAAGAAAGGTAAGAGAAAGATGGAAAGTCTGAAGAGAAAGGAGAAATAAATAATGTGTAAGTGTAGAGATAATAAGGTTAGAACTAAAAGGTGAATAAAATAAAGAAAAAGTGGTTAGATGGTTCAATGAGAATCGTGTATCAGACTTCAAGTCAGATACAGAAAATAAGTGATCAAAAGAAGCAAGGAAAAAATTTAACTCAAGCTAAGAATGTATAAAAAATATATAGGTGAGTGTATCTTTATTGGTTGGGCATCATTTAACTTTGGTTATGAATGTTATACCTGATGAAACCTATTATACCCATTTTTTCATGTATTTTCAAACTGTATCAACCCAATTCTTTTTTTTAAAAAAAAAAAAAACTGGATTAAACCATTAATTTTATCATCGGGTTGGTCAGTTTGTCACAGTTGATGAATTTTTGCCCACCCCTATTCAGTGATGGATATCAGTGAAAATTAATAACCATCTGATTTGGGTGCTACAAATTAGTTCTTTGACCTCAGCCTCAAAGACAACAGGTAAAGTGTAAGCTCAGGAACAGAAACTTGCGAGTCTAATGTCATGTTTTTCAATTTAATTTTCTGATTTCATCATCTATTCAATTTCAATTTCAATTCCTAGTTAAAACATATTATGCTCCTCTGTTTTAGTCCTTGTATTGTCTAAAAATCTTTACATTACTTATGCTTTATTGGTTCAATCTCTTTGGTTGTAGAGGATAAGGAATAAACAAAACTAATACAAAACTGGTGTCCAATTTCTATGCAAATTTGACAGACCTAAGCCTCTAAAGTAGCATTGGCTGATAGCCAAAGAGGGGCTACAAACAAAATCCTATCTCAATCAAAGAAATTTTTTTAATGAATTTAAAAGATGTAATTTAAATTGCCTTCATTTTAAGTTCTAGGAGGTTTCAAATGCTCTGATAAAAAACTACTCAAAAACATTCGTTTTTTTTCAAATGCCGTAGTTCTTTTTCTGTTTATCTCCTCTTCATCCCTATTTATGTATTCACAGGAGCAAAGTGAAATCAAAACCACCAAAGCACATTCAAAGAAGTGATCCTAGTTTAAGTGGCAAGGATATTAACCAATGTAAGTGAATGATATAGATTGTTTATGTCGATACTGCATCTCTGTTGAACTGTTACAATTATGCTTGGATATGAATGAATGTCTCTCTTTTGTGCTAATGACTTCTGCAAATATTGAACTTGAATTTTGTTTCTTCCACCCCTCTGCAATTCTTCAAATTTCCATTGCAAGATAAGAAAGGTACAATGACTTGTTGATTTTAAGATTTAAATCAATATTATTCACAACATCATTGCACTCAATCTTATGGATTTTCTGTGGAGCAATAGATCTGTCCTATTCCAATGAAAAAAATTCCTTTCTATATCTTTTGTGAGGTTTGTGGACAAAGAAGGTTTAACATGTAGAATGTTGCCCATTTTGTTGAGTTCGGTTGCAATGTATTTATTTAGAGCAGAATTCTGAACCTTCCAGTGGAGTTTTCACCCTTTAGTTTTTCATGGGATAGGGGCATTTTGCAAGCATCCTTGTGTACTTCTGGTCATGGGTTCTTTAAGGGTATTTCTATGGAAAATTAAAAAAATGCAGAAGGATTTGAGAACCATCTCAAGTTGATTTGCTCTCCTTTTAGTACTCCTTATATATATATATATATATATATATATGTATTACATTGTTGTAAAAGGATTGCTTTTCTCTAGTTGTGTACTATCATTTCATCTAACTGTAGTTCTTATTTTGTTTGAAAAGGGTTCTTTTAATCTGAAGGATGACTTCAAAAAATAAGTTATTTGCCCAAAATTTATTTTTGCCTTTTTTAAGTTCTTTTATTTCTGTATATCTACTCAGCACTGATTGCTATGCAGCATCACTTTAGAAAGGAATTAACTGATATTCTGCTTATGTTGTTTTCAGGTCTAGGATATGTGTAAAGAATCTGCCAAAATATGTCACAGAGGATCGACTACAAGAATTTTTTTCTCAGAAAGGAGAAATAACAGACGTAAAGCTTATGCGTACCAAGTATTGTTTTTGATATTTCACTCTTACATTTTGGTATCTGAGTACTTGAAGCCTTGGAAGGTATAATGAAGTGCTTAATGTGTGGATATGTTTGTTATATTCTGTATTTCTGTCCACAGAGATGGTAAGAGTCGGCAGTTTGCTTTTATTGGGTTCCGAACAGAGCATGATGCCGAGGAAGCTATCAAATATTTCAATAGATCCTACCTTGACACCTGTAGAATTACTTGTGAGGTGTGTATTGCTGTTTCAATGTCTTCTTCAAAGTTGTTTCTTTTGAATGATATTATGTGATGCTTAGCCTGCTAAGTGTTTACAACTGGGATCGATGGATGATTCAGCAGTCAACTTATGCTGTAAAATTTTTATCAAGATCTTTCTTGCAGTGATTGCTTGAATTTCTTTTCCAAATTCCAATATTTGTGCTGAATTTAAATAGAAACATATTATATCTAGTTAACCCTTTAATATACAATATAATAATCTATGAGTGAGTGATCTTTTTTGTAATTGTCTCTGTCCACATACAGGTGGCTCGAAAAATTGGTGATCCAAATATTCCTCGTCCATGGAGTCGATATTCCTTAAAGAAAGATGAAAAAGTGACCCAAGATGAGAAGAAACATGCTGGAAATAGAAGGGTCGATGGAGCTAAAGGAGAAGAGAATTTGAAGGAGAGTGCTGACATTGATGACCTAAAACTCCAAGAATTTCTTCAGGTCATGCAGCCACGGGTAAAGTCAAAACTGTGGGCAAATGATACATTAGTCGCATCCAATGATGTTAGCAAGAAGCAAGTAATAGCAAATAAGAAAAACAAAGATACATCAATACCAGCACACGCTGAGGTAGTTCAGAAAGCCAGCGATGCATCACCATCAGTGGACACTGGGTTAGTTCAGAAAAGCAAAGACAAGCCACTTCCAGTTGATATTGAGTTAGTTAAGAGTGGTTCAATAGAGCATGGGTTCTCAAACAACCATGAATCCAAGAAATCACATGATCTTGTCCATGATGAAGTCATTTCAGATATGGAATATTTCAAGAGTAGAATGACAAAAGAGTGGTCTGATTCTGAAAGTGATGATGATGGTGAAAAAGAGGACAATGATTCTGTAAGCAGTGATGATGATGATGATAGGGACATTTATAGTATTGATGCTGCTGGTGAACAAAATTCTGATGATAAACCTAGTAAAGGTATTGGAAGAAGTGGTGCTCAAAATTTAAACACAGAGGGGCATGAAGTTAGCCACAGAGATAAATTTTCGCAAGAAAATGCTGAAGAGAGAGGCCCTTCTGATTATTCCGGTGATGAAGTACCTGAGCAAGGGGGCCCATCTTCTAGTTTGGAAGATGACAAAAGAGTTGTTGAGTCCTGTCGACTGTTTATCCGTAATTTGCCATACACAGCCACGTAATTATCTAGAAATAGATAGCTTTTCTCTCTTTTTTTTTTTTTTCCTTGATGTTTCTATGGGTGGAAGTGCAATGCATGTTTTGTTATTCTATCTGTCCTTAATATTAATAATATTCTGAGTTGGTTTTTAGCTTGTGTTGTTATTGATGTGACAGTGAGGATGAACTGGAAGAGCACTTCAGTAAGTATGGCAGTGTCTTGCAGGTGCACATAGTTATTGATAAAGATACAAAACGGTCCAAAGGAATAGCATACATACTGTATACACTTCCAGAGTTTGCAGCCAGGTACCATGGGTGGCTTAAAATTTGTAGTCTCACTTCTATTTCTAACAGCTAAAGACTTTGTTATGAATGTGACAAGTCTCATTCTTGTAGCTCAAGTTGGAGAGGTTTATGCTTTTATAGCATTAACTTAAACCATTTTATATTAAACAAAATCTCCAAGTTACAGATTGATTAATGCATTATATTGATTTCATGTCTTAGTATGCAGAAGAGCAAATATGAAATAAGAGAAATGGAAAAAAGGTCTGCAGTCTTTAAGATAACTTGATTTTTTTTTTTTTGGATAGAAAAGACAACTTGTGAATATTATAATTATAGTTTCTCACTTTCTCTTTGTTATTGTCAAGTGCTAGTTGATTGCAAAAGCTTATGTTGTTAGAAGGCTCATGAATGGTTACATTATTTAACACATCTTTTAAGATGAACCTCATTGGGCTTACAGATAAACAGAATACAGTATCAAGAATTATCAGAATGAACAGAATTTATTTTATTGAGGGTGGAAGGATTTAACCCTTGACCTTTTGGTTGAATAGTCTTTGATAACTTGTCAAGTACCTGTTGATCGAAAAAGCCAATGCTGTTAGGAGAAGGCCCATGGATGCTTTAATTATATAACAATTATGATGAAGTAACCTTGTTCCCCTTAAAAGAACCTGGTGGAGGGGGAACATGCTTTTGAAATTGCATTTGTTTGTGAATGATCAAGTAGATGTTTGATACTTCATACTGAATCTACAGATTACAGGGTTAGGTCTAGAAATGGAAAGAATATGTATAACTTGTTTAGGTAGTCTGAGGTCTTGTGGGACACAAAAGGTTCCAGGAATGGTGGGAATTTGAATGACAGAATTTTTATAAACAATCAAAAGTTGTGGGAAAATTTTTTGCTATCTGAAGTGTTGCTACAACTTAAGTGGAGATCAGTGTGTTACAACTATTCAGTAGACATCAACTTCATATAGTGCTGAATATTTTCCTATTGTTTTGTTTACAGGTTTTGCTGTCATGCCTGTTCAAATACCAATTTTAATTTGATCCCATTCTTGTTATCATATGAGCTAACTTCTCTTCCTAGTATTGACTTTCCAATGCCTTGCATAACCTTAAGTTTCTTGCTTTCCAGGGCATTAGAAGAATTAGACAATTCAATTTTTCAGGGACGATTGCTGCATATTATGCCAGCCATTCAAAAACCTTCAGACAAGAAAGAGTATGTAAAATTTATGTATATTTGCATCTTTCATGTGCAGTATATGCTTTCATATATGGAGTTGTGCTATATGCACCATGACCATGATTGTTTACTGTTTCTATTTCTAGGAACACCATGGACCAATTGTCAAAAACTTTCAGGCAACGGAGGGAGGAGGAGAAGAAAGCATCTGAAGCTAGCGGAAATACAAGAGCGTGGAATAGTTTGTTCATGCGTCCTGATACGGTATTGTTTGATAGTTCATCAATTGGAAACTATGATTTTCAGTATTTTAGCCTTGGTGGAGTATTAAACAATAAATTAATTCTGAATGATTCTTGGTGTCCATTTTTCTTTTTCTTTTTTTTTTTCAAGCTTTGTTTTATTGTCCTGTTGGCTACTTTTAAATATTACTGTATTCCATTAATTATATCTATTTTATTATTTATCCTCTCTTTAATTCTTATATTTTTAGGGTAAAGAGTATAAATGTTGTCATTGTTTCTCATTCTTATTCATTCATATGCTTTCCTGGCCATGTTGTTCTTCTGTCCCCTCTCTCTTTTGTTTTTATCCTTTTTGAGAGGGCAAGAAAGTCTATATCCTTTTACAATTGCTTTGGTCATGACCAAGCTGTGTATTTTTTATTTGTTTTGGGCTGTCATTCAAAGTTATTTCTTACTCTCAGTCATGTGTTCTTACTTATATCTCTTTCCACTATGTGTTTTTAGGTTGTTGAAAACATTGCTCGGAAATATGGTGTAAGCAAAGGTGATTTGCTGGACCGAGAAGCCGATGATCTTGCTGTACGTATTGCTCTGGGAGAAACTCGAGTGATTGCAGAGACAAAGAAGGCTCTTGCAAATGCGGGAGTGAATGTGGAGTCTTTGGAGGAGTTTGCAAATGGTAAAGCTGATGGTGTGAAAAGAAGCAACCATGTGCTGTTAGTGAAGAATTTGCCTTATGCGTCTTCAGAAAATGAACTGGCAAAGCTGTTTGGGAAATTTGGTAGTTTGGACAAAATTTTTCTCCCACCAACAAAGACATTGGCCTTGGTATTCTCATACTTTCTTTTTCCCTTCTTGGTTTGTGATATGACTTTTCAGCCTGTTTTATTATTCTTTGATCTGTTATCATCTTATCATGTACACTAAGTTTCCAAATGGTTTATTTGTTTTTTTTTTTTTTAATTTATTCTTAATTTGCATTGTCTGAAATTGAGTTTTTCAGGGTATGTACATGCCAATGTTGTGTGTAAAGGTCATGCCACTTTTTCTGTTTTTTAAAATAAATACATTATTATGTGAAAAAGCCATTTTTAATTCTAATTCTTCAGTAAATAGACTTCTGATGATGCCATATTTGCAACGTTTTATCTCCCGTAAAGTTGGCAGTTTACTGTATTTTGGAATTACTTGAATGTATTTGTTTGAAATTTGTTGAACAACCTTTTCCTGTAATTTTTAGCCTTCTTAGTATTTTTCTCTTTTAAGGATTCCTTGTTCTCTTCATATGTACTCTGCTTCCTTATTTTAATATATTTTTATCTATAAAAATTTTTTGTTGTCTTTTCTTAGTTGTTTAAATAGAAAACTTTATCTCCAGCTTTTTGGTATTTCAAAACTTGCCATTCCAAGCATTGTTCATTCAGTATCTATGAAGCATGGACACTCAAAGAAACAAGTTGTCAGACATTTAGATATTCATGTTAGATATTCCACGACACTTGAACACCTAGGAACTAATAATATTCAAATTCAATAGTTGGAACTTGTTAAATTCTCTCTCTGAGTGATTCAGCACGTACTAGGAATATTTAGATATATTTTCATATACTTTCTGATGTCTTATACATATATATACCTAATTAAGTATTCAAATATTTTTTATGCATATATGATAAGTCTATGCCTAGTTGTCTCCTTGTAATTTTAGATTTTGCCATATCATTGTTTCTGTGATGTGTCACATGTCTAGTTTCTGTGTTTGTGCTTTGTAGGTATCATATAATATTTATCACATCTTAAAAGTTGAGATAATATTTCAGGTTGTTTTCCTTGAACCAGCTGAAGCCCGAGCAGCTTTTAGAGGTTTAGCGTACAAGCGTTACAAGTAAGACTTTGTTTCTCCTTTGGTCATAAGATTCCGTTAGTGGTGCATATATGTTAAGCATAGGAAAAATTTGGCAGTTAATGCTCTCTTTCCACTTCTTTCAATGTCCACAATCCACATCTTCATCATTAAGTTCTGTTATTACTTAAGTTCTTCCTTTCTCTGTATCCTTCTCTGTACAGGATTGGCTTGAAGCTTGTATTTAGTCACTAGTCTTTAATTTTGCTATCAGTCATAATTTTGACATATTAGTGCCATCAATCTAACATTAGTTGAGGTTAGTTCAGATTTGCTTATGGATCCTTGTCACTTATGATAGAGTTATATGATTAAAACTAGTAAGACGAAAAACTAAAAACAGAGGGAAGGAAGACCACATCCACAAATCAAAGCTTGCCAATTGCTCTTCATGTCATACTGAGAAATATTTTTTCGAGAACATTTCTTTCTTTTTATTTATATCCTCCTCGCATGTGGTTGCATCCTTTTCTCTCTCCAGCAAAGCTGCTTCTTTAATTTTAACGTTACAAACACATACTCACAAATATGGGCAATATCTCTTCCTTTGATCCATTTTTCTATGCGTTGTACAAATAATTGTTGCCATTGTATGGTCTTTAATTCATTTTCTGTGATAAACTTGTTCTGTTTCCACTACAGTCAATAGACGGAAGTTCTTTCCTTCTGTATTGATATTATTAACTATCCTTTGGCGATAGATTGATTGTTTCCTTCTCTCTCCAGTGTTCTCATTGAACTTAGGGAAAAAAAAAAAACATTTGCTTTAAACAAGTATTAGGCATGTCTGCAGCACACAAGATGCAGTCATCACCATGCAACTCAACCATTATTCTTTAGAAAGCAAAAAGAAAATGAATAATTGGGTGGAAGGAATAGTGAATAGTTGGGAGGCTATTTGCACATATGGCCATTTTTAGTTTTTCCTGCCTCCCCTTTTGAAAAGAAAAAAAGGAGATGAATAATCATTATTTAAATATTTTGGGTTTCTCATTTCTACATATGATAAATCTTGCTGCTTATGATAAGAATAGCCTCTGCAAAGCCTCTTCTGTCCTGATTGATTGAATTTCATATACCTTCACTATATTGTATATGAATAAATCTGCTTCTTATGATAACAATAGCTGCTCTTAAGCATCTTCTGTCCTGAATGATTGAATTTCATATACCATTTCTTCTTCCTTTCTTTTTTCATTTTTTTCAATTCAATGTAGGGATGCTCCATTGTACTTGGAATGGGCGCCTTCTAATGTTCTTAGCCCAACATCTAAGGCCAATGAAATGAGTAAAGCAGTTGGTGAAAATGATGCCAAGCGGGAGATACTGGAGCAACAAGTGAGCGGATTATCAGATATGGATATTGATCCTGATAGAGTAGAGGTGTGACATATATCATTACTATTTTCCTTCTGTTTCTGCTCTAGTTTTGTGAAGTGCTGTCTTTTGTGATTGTCTTTTTGGAAAATTTGTACATGACTTGAAAAGAGAAAGAAAAACAAGATTCTAGGACAAATGCGACATGAGTTTCAGGTGAAAGTGATAATGAAAAAGGATAGAAAAGTACTACCTGTTAGATTCCTTTATTTGGGCTCATTATTAGATGCTAGTAGTCTGATTCCTATCACTTATGTGAAGACTTGAAATAACCAGGAGGAACAATTGCCACATAGTGTTGATGAGTTCACCAAATTACCTTATCTAATTCTAATCTATGATACATATCTTTGGAACATGACATGCATAAATCATTTATTCTAATAGCTAAATTGTGTTGGTCCGTTGTATGTTTTTCTCATAATCGTAGATATCATTATTTTGTTTCATATTTTAGCTTTTCCTTTATTCATGTGTCTGTTGTCAATGCTCAGCATGCTTATCTGTTTTCATTGCATGTGATTCCTGTGGCCTGCTAGAAAATTTTCCAACACCCCTTTGTGTGGAGTTTGTACTTTGCCTTTTCTAGGCCTTTTAAATTTAAATTGATATTAAATTATACTTAAATGTGTTTCTGTTTTATGTTTGGTCATATGTTTTCTTGAATTTTTTTAAGTCCTTGATTTTTATAATTTTCTATTTTATGCTATAGAATTTGGCAGATGATTGATATGTGTCTTGCTTTTAAGGTTTGGCATATGTGATTTGTAGGTATATAGATTAGTAATATTTAAATGTCAGAACTGGTTTTATATACTAACCAATTTTGTTAAAATCATTTAGTTGCATTGCTGCACCGTGCTGTGCATATTTTAGTAATTATCATATCCACTGATGCAAGATGGAGAATGCTTAGATTTTTTATTTGAAGTGTTTTCTAGATTTTGGAAAACTGAATGTTTATCTACCCCAGGGAAAAATGTGCAAAATGTGATTTCATAATTTTGTAGTTGTAATGGGAGGTATTTTTTTGCTACTAGTCTTATCTGTTCTACCAGGTGTCTGTTCTTTTTGTCTTGAATACCAAGTGGCAATTCAAATTACTATGTACTGAAGATTCTAATCAACAAAAAGCATTAGTCATTGGAATCTTAGTCTAACAAGTAGGGATGGATATAAGTCTAGTCATCTCCAGCCATGAACGAACTAATCATAAGAGACAGGTTTAGCTCGAAACTCGACTTTAAACTAGCTAATTTTATGGTTCAAACTTGACTTGAATTGAGCTAAAAAAATAGTCCAACTTTACTTGATAGCTTGTAATATTAACTGAATAAACCAAAAAACTCAAGTGAGCCAATATGAATTATGCTAAATCATGATCTTGGTTCATTATTCTTGTTCATTTGGCTGATTTTGTCCAAAATTATGCAGATAAAGCTTCTTTTTTTTTTTGGTCATAAAAAATTGAGCTTATATATATGGGTGGGTATCAATTGACACCAATTTAACTTGCATAAACCCTTACGCCATTGCATCACCTTTTTTAGGATGTGATTTTGATCAATCCAACTGTTGGATTACAAGTAAGCATAGTATTGATCTTGCATACCAAATTTCAGAAAAATCTAGCAAAAATTAGTATATAATCAAACATTTAACTCTTTCTCATGTTTAAAAAGTGTAATTTATGTCAATTTTATGGTACTTTGATGGAGTAGCATATTATATCATATGAATATGAAATTTTACAACTATGATCTATATGATTGATATTTGAAACTCTGGATTTTGTCAGAAATTTATCCAATAATGAGTTACGCAAAGATGTAAGTGTAGTTATGAATTGGATGGTCTGAATTGATCCTCCGCCACCCTGTCTCTGTGTGTTTTTTTTTTTTTGGGGGGGGGGGGGTGTTGGGTGGTGGGAATAAAATTCAAGAGAAATCTCTGACTCATCAAGGCTACATAAGTTCTTACAAATGCAAAGTTCCTAGCTCAGGATCTAGGGAATAGAATATTATGCAAGAGATGTAGATAGCCTTGGAAATAGGAGTGAGATTCGTAGGCTACATCTTGCATAATATTCTATCCCTTAGATCCAAAGCTAGGAACTTTGCATCTCTCTTTGTTTACATTAGCCTTGATATATATATATATATATATATATATATCTGGACATGATATTGTAATTAGGTATTATACCTTGTAAACTTTATTTTATATTTTATACTATTATGATAAAATTAATTAATTAATTAGTTGGCTCATGAAACAAACTAAGTCAAACTTTTTATAATAAATTGAGCTGGTTCATTTAATGAATGAGTCAACTTTTCTAGTTCATGTTTGACTTATTTTATTTGTAAACCCTGCCCATCAGGTCAGTTAGTTGATTGAATCACGATTGATTCACAATTTGGCTTAGTTCATTGTCAGCCCTACTCACGAGTAGTGAAGCCTTAGTCCTTTAAGTTATCATGAAAAGTCTTACCTTATTCATGGGACTATTGTATATTTAAATAGGTGTTGTCTTTCTAATCTCTAATGTGATGCTATAACATGTGTACAATTTTCTCAAAAACGATTGCTGTGGGTGATAGTATAAGCATTTCCACTTTCCTTTTGCCTTGCTTTGTGTTTTTCCATTTATATAGTCAAGAAAGTGGTTTAGAATCATTGAAACTTATTTACTATATTATTGATGTATCCAAGCATCTGGGAGCTCTTACAATGTGACCATTGTATTCACTTTCTTCCTCTGAAAAGAAAAGGCTGAAGTTTTTAAGTCATTTGGTTTATGTCCTCTTAAAATTTCTAACTCTTCTAAACTGTCACTTTGAGAAAAATATTGTCTTCTCCTTTGTTATCCTAAGATGATTTTTACTCTCATGCCCCTTCACTTGCATTTAACATACATTAGAAATTACTTGTTTGCCAAATAAAAAAATCTACTAGCAATATAGCTATTTTAGCTTCAATCTGTAATCTGTACTCTTGCATCATGGCATCATAGTGAGGAAATATGCTTCATATTATCTTGCAGATCATGCAATATTTCTCATCAAATAGTGGACAAGTTGCTGCTTATCTATAATTCTTGTTCTTGCATTATTAATAACTCTTATATGTTATAGGCACGGTCTCTATACGTCAAGAACCTCAATTTTAAGACATCGGATGACAGTTTGAAGAAGCATTTTAGTGAACACATGAAAGTGGGAAGAATTTTGAGTGTCAAGGTAATGGTTTGTGTGCTTAGAATTTCTTCTATGGAAAAAGAAAATATTATTAAGGGGAAGAGAAGTACATAAAAGGAGGATAAGAAATAATTGTAAAGAAAAATTAAACAAACAAAATTAACGAATATTAGCTTAAGAGAGATCCAATCTCAATAACTCTGTAAAAGAAACCCTGTTAAATGTATTGACACCCACAAGAAACCACTCTATCCCATAGAAAATTGGGGATTTTGGGGGAGGGGAAGTGAAAAAATCTTTGCTGAACAATTATGGCATTCCTCTCCAACCATAAGGACCACAACCTAGCAGAAAGAGCACGCACTTCCAAAGGACCTTAAAATCCTTCCTACTACCAAGGTCTCTGAAATGGATTGACAAAAATTGACCAATGATGATGGGCAAACACTTGCTCCTTAAAAATTCTAAGAATGCAATTCAAGTATAAATACCAGAAAAATCTAAGGATAAGAACCTGCTATCAATATCTGAAAGCGTAGAGAAATGAAAAGAATCAAGAGTGCCCTGTGACAAAGCATGATCATGAGCCTCCCTATTAAGGTTTCTGAAGAAATGAAAAATGCGTGGAATATGAGAACCTTGCAAAGCATTATAGTTACAGATAAGGGCTTGATGCAAAGTAGATACCCAATCTTTCCATTATCAAAAACATGAGCCATAACCAACAAGCAAATCAAGCAGGGAAACAAAGATGGGGGATACCCGAGAGACAAACCAGATGCTTGCATGGGTGACCACCAACTCTTCATCCTTATTAGTGAACACCATATTTGCTTTAATAGCCCTGTACCAAAGAAATTCAAGATCCAAAGGAAAATGCCATGACTGCTTACTCACTTGGGCAATATTCTTTGACACCAAATTTCCAGGACTCAAGCCCCCATTTAGATGGTCTCTAACAAGCTTCCACCCGACCATAAGAAATCCCACATAATCATCTCTATCTAATCTGCCATCTCTAGTGGAATCTTGAATAAAGATTGGGAACTAAGAGGGAACCAGACAAAGATGCCTAAATCAAAGAGGTTCTTCCCTCTGATGAAAAACAGGAACCTTACCAATTACAGAGCCCCTTTGCAATTTTTGGAACCACAGGATGGTAAAAGGAAGCAGCACTACAAAGGTAACTGAGGGGGCAATGCAGAACTGCACAACCAGCCAGATGAGCATCCTAGTTGTACCTCTCTTGGAAAATTAATGACGAGACCAGAAATTACCTCGAAGAACTGTAGGAAAGACACCTCATTCATAAATTTGTGTCTATTCTTTGGAAAAAAAAATGAATAGTTTCATCAGCAATGCACACCCCTGCCCAGGTTCAAATTCAAAGCCCAGCAACGTGAGGGGAAAAGCTCCAACTCCATCAGGTGCCATTGCATCACTAAGGATGCTGGCAACAAAGAAAGCTATACCTTAGGCCTTTCTAATTCTCTAAGAAGCAACAACAGCAGTCAAGCCTAATCTCATTTGATGGGTTCACTGTATGGACCAGTTGACACCATTGAGCTTTATAAAGAAGCACAGGACTTGAAGTATCCACCCTGTACCCTTTAAGTAGCATTCAACTTAAAACATGGACTACAAAGAGTAAAAAATGGAAAGAGGGTCACCTTGCCTCAAACCATGCTTGCCCCTAAACCAAGTGTTAGGTTCACCGTTAATGATAACAGAAAACTACCACTTGAGAGACAACCTCTAATTCAATTCCACCACCTTCCTCAAATGTGTACAATTTTACTGTGATCCTATTTCTTTCTCATATTTTTGCCATGCTGTTGTCATAAACAGGTGAAAAAACATCTGAAAAATGGGAAAAATCTTTCCATGGGTTTTGGATTTATTGAGTTTGATTCTGTGGAGACTGCCACAAATATTTGCAGAGATTTACAGGTATTTACACATTTGAATCACACTATGCATGCTATTAGCATTTGAAGATCCTAATTCTGGTTGTGACATTTTTTATTTTTTGGGCTTAGGGTACTGTTTTGGATGGGCATGCTCTTAAATTACAACTTTGTCATGTCAAGAACGATGAGCAAGTACAAAAAACCATTGAGAAGGATAAGAGTTCAACAAAATTACTCGTGAGAAATGTAGCTTTTGAGGCAACAGTGAAGGATTTGAGACAGTTATTTAGCCCATTTGGCCAGGTGATTTATTATCAAAAGTGTTAATTTGCACTCAATTCTTCGACAGTAGTCATTCTTTCACCTGTCCAAATATTTTAATGCATCTATTTCCATGAATTTAAAATCTGTGGCTAATAATAATCTTTTGGTCTGTCCCAAATATCATCCAGTGCATTTGCATCTATTCCCAGAAGCAAAAAATTCTGGCATTATTCAGTGTGACTACTAAGGACTGTAGTTGAGTCTAGAATAAACCTTAAATTATATTGTGCCAGATGGCACTGAACCACCTTTAAGGTGTGTGCAGTCACTCACTTTTGATAATGTTCTTAAAAAAGAAAAAAAAAAAAAAAGGGTACCATGCTGGACCTATGAATTTCAAAACTCTTGCTTTGAGAATTCGACACCAGTGCATACTCAACATGCTTGATTGATAAATTATATTTTTGGTTTTGGTAGAAAAAGCTGCAACTAGGGTTAAATATATTTATCGGAAAATTGTAAATACAATTATAATTTAGTCCACAAAAGTTTACATCATTTAAATATACTGCATGGACATGGATAGAGGAAAAAAATGTACCCTGGATTACCGCTTTGCTTAAAATGAAATTATTAAGTACACTTGTGTCAAATGAGATCATATAAAAAATAAACTTACTACCTCCTGCAATCTCGAGGTGATAACAATGGGCTGGAGTTTCACAGGATTAGCCCGCTTTAATTAGGATAATGTACTAAGTGGTTTTGGTTGTTTTTTAATCATGAGCCATTGTTGCTAAATTTTGTGTGAATCTATTCTTGTTCACTGATGCAACCATGCATTGCTTTCTGCTGATTCATGGAGTGTTTGATAATTCAAAACTATGCAGATTAAGAGCTTAAGGTTGCCAATGAAGTTTGGAAATCATAGAGGCTTTGCTTTCGTAGAGTATGTTACACAGCAGGAGGCACAAAACGCACTTAAAGCACTTTCAAACACCCACCTTTATGGCAGGCATCTGGTAGGTGGATTGAAATTGTACAATTTCAGCATTTCCATATGAGCTTATCATCTGTAGTATGATATTCTGCCCCTTCCACCTGCCCCTTTTCGTGGTTGGTGTCTAGAGGGTTTGCTGGAGAGAGCTACTTGATATAGTCAAGAACAGCTAATGGCCCTCGTAATTTTCAGGTGATAGAGAGAGCAAAGGAAGGAGAAAGTTTGGAAGAACTACGAGCTCGAACAGCAGCTCAATTTAGTGATGAGCAAAATGGATTTCAAAAGAAAAGGAAGCTCACGGCCACCTTAGACGAAGGAAGGATGAAGTTTGAAAGGATCGAGTAACTTCAAATTTCTAAACACGGTTTCGTATATAGCCCTGGATGTTTAGTCCTGCCAATTTTGTAGGTTATAAGTGCGGCCTTTTTGTTTTTGTATTTTCTTCGAGTTGGAGCAATTGTAGTTTTAAGGTATTTCATATAATTTTGTTTTATTTTCGATGAATATTTGTAGTAAAGTTATCATCAGTGAAAAGGGCTTTGTAACTGTGGGAGACATTGGACGGGGAGCAAGTGGACGTTCTTCTACCAATTTGAAACTGTTGCAGGTTTGATCCTGTTTTAAGTTAGTGGAAAAAAAAATACTTAAAAAGTTTCATTGAATGGTAATTTATTCTCTTAATTTTGTAAAATATGTAAGTTATATCATTTTAATAATATATAAATTATACTATTAAATTTTAAATAAATTATAGATTATCCTATAAAATTTGACAAAATTATAAAAATATTAATTAACTATTAGTTCTAATTGTAAATCAAAAAAGGTGTTGTATGTATATTGTTAAGGTTTATTTTTTCTCCTATAAGTCATAAAGTAAGTTATGAATATATTATTAGTTTTAATTATTTTTCAAACTTAAACATAAATTTTTTTTTTCAGGTAAAATAATATATTTAATTAAAAATTTATGCCTTATAGGTAAAGAAGAGATAGGTATCAAGGTGTATGTAGTATTTTTATTAATTTGGAGTTAAAATTAATAATCAATTAATATTTTCATAATTTTTTATGAATCTAAAAGAGTAATTTGTAATTTTTTTAATTTTAAAGGTATAATTCGGAGATTTATGCCTTATAAGTGAAGAAATAAGCATCGGGGTATATGTAATATTTTTATTAGATTAGAGTTAAAATT
The DNA here is from genome assembly GCA_026873985.1 of Saraca asoca. Classification (NCBI taxonomy): domain Eukaryota; kingdom Viridiplantae; phylum Streptophyta; class Magnoliopsida; order Fabales; family Fabaceae; genus Saraca; species Saraca asoca. The sequence continues at coordinate 4,381 of JANHAO010004595.1, read as the reverse complement.
AATAATTAGTTAATGTTTTCATACTTTTTTAAGACTCTATGAGGATAATTTGTAATTTTTTTTAAATTCTAAAGATGTAATTTGTAAGTGTTTTAAGTTAAAAAGAATAATTTCTCACTTAATAAAATTATTATAATGGTATAGATTGTATTTTTTCTAAATTATTATTATTATTAGTAAAAAATATTCTAAATTTAAATGAAATTATATGTACATCTCCTCTAATTTTAAAACTTATTTAAACCTCTTTTGAAACATATAAAAAAAGGCTATATTTAAATTTTAAGTTGAATTTTTTATTAAAAAATATTGAGAAAAGATAATTATATAATTTAAATTTAATAATATGTAATATTTTGATTATTTTGTGATTAAATATATATTATGATTAAGTTCAAATAGTTAAAATATGACAAACAAAAAGTCAAATTTTGATATAAATATAATTATTTTTAACTTTTTGAACTTAATTAAAATATATATTTCATCATAACATATTTATAATATCTTATATTATTTGATTTAAATCTATAATAATTTTTTCTTATTATTTCATGATTGAAAATTTTAAATTTAGGTTTAAGTGTATTTTTTTTTTTTATGTTTTAACTTTCGAGGCAGGTTTGAATGGGTTTTGAAAATAAATGGAAGGCCTATGAAATTTCATGAGCTCAAAGTATTTTTCTTTTTATCATCATCATCATCATCATTATCATGTTCTTGTTCTTCTTTTTCTTTACATATGTAAATCTTATAATTTAATATATAAGATTATATTTATAAAATAAATTAAATATTTAATAAAAATTTGATATTTGTATTCCAACATTGATATGAATAAAATTAAATTTCAAATTATATACAAATATATTAATTTGAAGTATAGATGAAATTAAAGTATTACAAATATCTTAAAATATAATTAGAAAATACTTGATTTGATATTTTGATTACTTTAATTCATGAACTTACAAATATTTTATTTCTAACTTTAACTAGTCATCTCTTTAGGAATTTTAGATTTTAAAATGAACATAATTTAATTAAATGGAAAAATATCACTTTATTAACCTGTGATATAACCCTAATTTTAATTTATCCACCCATAATTTAAAATGTTATAAAGAGGTAATTTGTGATTTGCACTGTTAATACTTTGCTCACTTATATTAATTTTCTATCTAAATATAATGAATTTTCTCACATGCCAATCATGTGCTCCTAATTAATCCTAATTTAATCATGATTTTAACCCATCATTATCAATTTTCTCTTTTGTATAAATTAGAAACCTTAAAGAAAAATTTACCTTTGATTTCTACAAAATTTCTTCGATAAAATGCAAGGGAAAGGAAGGAATTGATTGCAACTTCCATCGAAGATTAAGGCAAAAAAGGAAATTGGTAACGATGAAATGAAATTAAGTCAAATTATGGCTAATTAGGGAGTATGAAAATGACATATAAAAAAAATTCATTAGATTTGGATGGAAAATCAGCATAAGTAAACAAAGTATTAATGGTGCAAATAAAAAGTTACATTTTATAACACTTTAAATCACGGTTGAGTAAATTGAAACTATATCCATACCACAGGTGGATAAAATGTACTTTTTTCTTAATTAAAATATATAAAATTAGATAGAATAAAACTATCTTATTTAGTTCTTGTTTGATATAGCGATTAAAATTTTCAATGATCAATTATAGGTCAAATAATTAATTATAACACATTTTAGAGATATTTTGTTACGCTTTTAAAATCTTTGAATAATCAATTATGAGTAATAATTCTCATTAAACAAAAAGTTACTTTGAATAACTTTCATTTTACTTGGAATAATAGGAAGATAAACATTCAAATTTGTATTTATATTAACTTCCTTTTTCTTTTCTTTTTTTTTCTTTATTGTCTTTACTCTAATAATAATGATAAAATCTCATTTTTCTCTCTCTTTCTTTATTATTTTTTTTAGTAATTTAATGCTAAAAATGAGTTTCTATACATCATCCAAAAAAGAATAGATTATGTATACTCAATTATCAAAAAATGTTGCAAAACATCAAATGAATTTTATCTAATCAATTGCTTCAAAATCAATTAGTAATAATCAATTATCACATCAATATACCAAACAAGTCTTTAAGTATCTCTTATCACAAAAGAAAGATAGATAGGAATAGTAGTGAATCTAAATTTAGCATTAACATTGATAAACGTTTCATGCATACATGTATAGTTGGACTCATTCAAAAAAGAATCATTCATTTTTTGGCTAAGCAATGCAAAGTAAAGAGAAATATAAACTGAGGTTTCAACAATGAGGCAGTTTTTAGGCAAATTGTCATAAGGGTGAATAAGTAAATCAAATTGTAAATGATATCTACTATCTATTATATTAGGTATAAGATTGCAGGTTACTGACTTAACTTTTAGCTTGTCTCATGGAGTGCATTTACCAGACTCGTTTTCACACTGTAAATGAATAGGAGCACTTTTGGGCAATTTTTCACAAAATAATTTCCCAAATCTTTTAGATATAATACTTTAATATAATAAAATAATGTAATTTTACCACATGAGACTCTAAGATCAATAGGTCGATCTTCACCTATGTACAACAACAGATTGCCATGTCCTAAGCACCAAAAGGTTCAACAATTGGACATTGGTAGGAAGTTGTAGATTTAAGTCTTATGGTGATTATTCTATCATCTTATTAATCTCAACACATGAGCAAGAGATATCTCTTTTCTTTCTCAAAGAATAACTCATTTAAAATAGATGGAAGGAGATCAAGAAAAGCATTAATTACATCAAGTTTCACAAACCCTAATGCACATAAAAAAAATTAGATCAAATATCTAGAGAGTTTCTCTCCCACTCTTTTTCTATGCGATGGCCGAATATATTAAAGGTGGAGGCTAGGGTTTCACAAACCTTTGACCAAAATTCTCCGGAAAATAGGCTAGCCAATTTTATTTTTATTTAAATTAAAATTTCTCATCCATTTTAATATCTAATATTTCAAAATAAATTACAGTACTTGTTTGGCCGAATCACTTTATGTCTACTCAAAATTTTTTATTTAAATTAAAATTATTCTTCCATTTATCTCTTTAATATCTAATATTTAAAAGATAAATTAAAGTTTGTTTAATTTCAAAAATAAAAACATAACAATCTCCTCTTATCATTCAAATTTATTTTAATTATCAAATAATTAAAATAATTTGATATATGAATTAATTTATTTCAAGAAATTATTTTTTAAATACGTTAAATTATATATTTATGATGAAATGCACATTATACATGAAATTTCTATTGGAAATTTTGTACATCATATAAATTGAATAATTAAAAAATTATTGAATTTTATCACCATCATCATAGACTTATATTTGCAAGTCATAATATTGGGCTCACATAAATCAATCATATTGATTCTGAGACTAAGCCCAACACTATGATTTAGGCTAGCTTGGACTTGACAGACTTATAATTCGAAGTTCCAATAAATTGAAAATAATTAATCAAACTCATTTGCTTAATTATCTCATTTTATTAATCCCATTATTACTCCACTATAAACTCGATGTTGCACTCTTAAAAATATAAATATAGCTTTTGTCTTATATAAACTAATTCGTAGTGTCTATACTTGATCAATACATATAGTGTGATCCTCTACAAGTTGTTTCTAACCAGAGTTAGGTCATTGTTCTCTTTCATTACAACTTTTTTCTTGAGTTCTATTGACCTTCTAATGGACAATTAATAACTCTTATCAGAATTAAACACTATTTGTCCAAGATTTAGGTCAGTACTGAGAAAAATGACTTCTCTAACTTCTTTAAGACAAAGAGTAGATTCCATATCTATGATTAATGTTCCTAGCCACCTAATCCATTGTATCCCCAAAATACGAAGTTATAGGCCTAGTCTATAATATAAGCCATATCTATGTAGATTAAAGGATACAACCTTATAGATAGAAGTTCATTAATCACTCAAGATTCAAATCACTCCATAAATGGTTGTTGTTGATAAATAAAAATTCTTTATTTACAAAGTTATTAGAGAATTGTATTTATCTCGTGATCAGTCCTATACAATCTCTATTGTATAAAGTGCCTTGAATTTATATGTTTCTGTTAGTCGAATATAGGTGCCCTAGAGTCAATTTGATTGGGCTTTATTGCATTTATGACTAAGCGGTCTATGGATTTGGATAATAAAGGTTGAATATTCATCTTATATTGTATATTATGATCATATTTATGACTCATGCAGAATTAAGATGAAGCCCATGGTGAGAAGTCCATTTAATCAATCCTATAAAGGATTATGGGATTGTGAGAGTGATTTTAAATGGATA